>VWYE01015126.1:184361-237230 GCA_013398995.1 Alaudala cheleensis
AAAAAAAAAAAAAAAAAAAGAAAAAAAGAGGGTGAAAATGGGAAAAAACAGAGAACAACTTAGGAGCCTGAAGCAAGATGGAGGGAATGCAGTGCTCAGGATGTTTAGATCTCTGTCTGGGGCAGAGAGAGAGAGCAGGGAAATAGGCTGGGCCCAAACACAGAGGAAGGAGAGTGGAAATCGCCAAATGACAGCAACAGGTGACAACTTCAGGACACCCCCTTTGTCTTGTTTTGATAACACAGGCATTGAGAAGGAATTTTGGCCATCAGAACTTGGCTGGAAGCTACACATTCTCTCTATTCCTTCCTTTCCTCTGTATTTGTCAGGTCTGCAATCAAATGAAAAAAATCCAGTTTTAAATTCTTTAACATCTGGGTGTACACAGGCAGGTTTTACCTCCTTTATATCCCACTAATATTTCAGCCCATGAGAACCTGAGATCAGAGCTTGGCTTCAAGGAAATTCAGTGTACTGAAGCACACACACCAGCTTCTCTCACCACTGGAGGGAAGGTTTTTGCCCTGGCTTGACAAAGAACTTGGGTGTCATTAAGATAAAATAGATTATGGAGAATTTGATATATGTGTAAATGCTTCCAGATATTTAATCAATGGGGAAGCAGTGGAACAGGTTTAGGCAGCCTACAGGTTGATGACCTTTTCTGATAAAACCTGGCTGGACTATTGAAGTCATTCAATATCCATCCCTGCTGCAGTTTCTCATGGCCAGCTACTTACATGGAGCACAGATTCCTGATTTTATTACCTTTTAACTTACCACCCTCATATACCTTATTGGAATAGGGTATAAGAAATCAATCTGAAAGCAACATTGAAGTTTTACCTGTCCAAAAAGACCCCCCAAAAAACCCCCAAAATGCTCATAAAACCCCCAACAACTTAACCAATCTATTATATATATCCAGATTGGGATGGAGAGGAGGAAACTGTAGGAAATATTGGCTATGAGTCCTGCTATATGCATAGACATGAAATCTTGGCTGCCCACTATATGAGCTAAAAGATTGGATAGAAACAGTCCTCTAGAAAAGATTGAACCCTGGGGCTTACTGCGAGGCAGTGATGGATTTAATGAGCTGGGTGTGTCTAGAGGGAATGAAGGAGATTCTTCTCAGGACGTGCCTGCACTTGAAACTGTGTGCATCTGTGTTAAATGATTTGAAAAAACTATTGTGTGATCAATGACACACACACACCTCCTCACAACACTGCCCTGCACGCATTATATTCTTATTTCTGCCATTACAATTCCAACAGGCTTCTTAGGAGCTTAGTTTAATTTCTCATCTTGTTTAAACTCCTTTAGTGTTTTGTGTTATTTACCACATGCTCAGCTGTGAACCATTTCAGCCCTTTCCTGTTACAAATAGAAAGGAACCTGGCAGATTAGCATGCAGCTAAAACAAAAATGCCCAGTGGAAAGGCTAATGCTGTTTTTTTGCCTCTGAGCAGCAGGCTGCATTAAAAAGCACATTTCCATTTACGCAATAAAAGATTTTGTTAGTCAATAAATCCCTGCAATCTCAGAGGAAAGAATTAATCTTACATAATTGGAGTTTTGTTTCAGGAAATGAATTTATACTAAGAGATTCAATCTCTTAATTAAAAAGATTTAGTGTGTTTGTGTTCCACTTAGCAGTTTTATTTGTTCTTTAATTTGAAGGAGTCCATACTGGGAAATAATTGAATAAAAACGCCAAGAGGAAAGGGATGTGCATACCAGGTCTGTGTGCAGACAAGAACCAGGATCTCTTGAGCTCTGCTACTAGTTTTGACTTTTAAAGACCTCAGGAAATCTCTGCACATGTCAGTTCTCTGTCTGTAAAATGAAATTCAGCAGTGGGTTATCTCACAGGGCTGCTGTTAGGGCTGGAATCTAAAGAAGGAGCAGCTGGTAAATGTGCTACTGGTATTACCAATGTAACAAAATCAAAGAGAGCAGGATAAGATTTCACGGATGGGAAGCACGGCCTTAACAAGAGCCTTTTTCATATGTCTTCCTCTCCTGACAAAAGATGAGGAAATTACTTGTAAATGCATTAAATTGTATTATGTGAGGGGAAAAAAAAACAAGCTGCCACCTTTACATTCTGCCAGGAGGAGAAAACCACCATAGAGCTGCACTAGGTACAAAACTTTCTGTATATCGAGAGGGATCCTGTGCCGAGTTTGTGTCCCAGTGTGGGAACTTGGGTTGCAAAAGAGCTGCTGGGATTGTTCTGCAAAGAGCATCCAAGCCTCCGGACCCCCCTGCCCTTCCCAGGAACTCTGCCTGCTTGGCTCACTCTTTGTGGCTGGGAAGTCTGAAAAGAGTTCACAGAGGAGCAACAGGATCAGGATTCCCCTCTCACCTTTTGTTGCAGTAAAAGAAAAGGGTTTGATCCAGTCCTCTAAAAACTGGACCACAAACCAACCCGTTACACTCACAAAACCATTCCCTTCCTAACTACCGGAATAATCATTTTAAAACTTGCTGTTTTCAACCAAATAGAGCCAAATATCTTGTAGACCTAATTAAAAAATTACTCTGGAACTATCATTTGCTGTGACTTAAGTAGGTATTCCATAGGTTTGACTTTCGCTTCCATTGAAAACTGATGTAAGGAACCCTCACCCACGGACACAGGCACATATTTCATCCAACCCACCACTACCAGTTCCAGGTCACGCTGATTAATGCTTTTCACATAAACACACTTCTTATTTCAAATGTTAATGCCTTCTTAGTGCAAGGTGAAAGTCTATCCAACGACAGAATCCCTTAAGAGTGTTAATTAAACAGGACAATAATAATCCACTGGTGATTTATAGTGAGGTGGATTACCAGAGCATAGTGGTTGGTCTGATAGGCATTTATTGCCTACTTAACCATTTAAGTATAACAAAAAAAAAAAAAAAATCATTGTGGGACAAAAGGTGATGAATGTTTCTGCTAAAACAGTCCATTAAGATGATTCATTAACATTACAAAGAGGTCTGCAGCCTGTGTGCCACTCGGAGCCTTTAAAAGTCTGGGAAAGTGAGAGGCATTACCATAGGAAATGCTTTATGCTAAATGTGCGCTGATAGAATCTAAAGTCCACTTTCTGCCGATAACATCACTTTTTACATTTTGCACTACAAGGTCTGAGGGTGCTTTGTACTTCTCAATTCCTCGAGAATGTATCTTCCTAACAGAGGAGAGGAGCAATAAAAGTCCCAATGCTCTGGCATACATTCGAGTCCCTCGCACTTCTCTTTGAACTGATGGGCCTGGAATGCTGAATCGCTGGTTGCACCACTGCGGAATGACATGGGAGCCATGAATTATAGTCACAACAGCTACAGCTTTATTAAATGCACACCAAATAAAGCTCCTATAATGATCTTTTCAGGTCAAATAACAGCAGATGCCTGCTGTGTAACAGCAAGGCGGGGTACCGGCCCCGACTGCTACAGGAATTGTAGGAGGGTTAAATCAGTGTGTAAATATATCCAAAACAGCAAAAAACAGTCCTCGGTATTTTCCTAACAAATTATTCCCTGAAAGTGAAGCTAACGAAGCTTGGTTCTTCATGGATTTATGTTGCAGCTCTTACATCTCGGAATAACCCTGGTTGTCCTCCATCGTATCCCACTCCAATCCCTCCAGCCCCCTTCATCCCTCTCCTCCCCCCTGCAAGAACATATGCAGGCTCCCTCATTCCCCGGGGAATACCGTAGCATGCCTTGGCATCTTCTCCCAGCCATTCCTTGACTTTTGTTTTTGATTTGGCAGCTGAATGAAGCAGTGTTTTCACCAAGGAATATCAGAGCAATGTGCAAATCAGCCGAGAGTCTTGCTGCTGTCAAACACAATGAACAATTGCTGAACTCTCCCTTCTCCCTCAGTGGGAGAATTAATAAGGATTCCTTCCTCTCCTTAGATGCTAATTCTTGCAAAACTGGTAAGGACAACTGGGAAGTGTCTCCAAATCATCTACATAACCTGTGACAAATGTGTCAACATCTTGGAAACTGGGTCAGACAAATAATTAGGTTGTGTAAGTGATTTCCCTAGGGAACCAGACTAGGAGGTGTGATAGGATCTGCACTGACCAGAAGTCAGAAGAATCTTGTTTATAGTGTGTGCAGCACCTGTCCAGACTACCTGCATGGTCCCAAAAACAAGCTGGACCAGGTTCTAGGAGCACAACAAGACACTTGCAACAGACCTAATAAATTCTGCCTCTCAGTAGATAATTACCCTGTTTTATTTCTCAGTCAGCAAATTAGCACAGCTACACCAAATCCTGGGCTGGAGATGACTGAGATAGATTTGTTGTCCCTGCATGGCATGAATTTCCACTTGTAGATACTTCAGCTAAAAGTGAAACACTACAGATACTGAATCTGAACAAGGGAATGGAGCTGAGGGACAGATGTGACATCAAACACTTCAAACATAGCTCCCTCCAATACTGTTCAATATCTTCTAACTGCTTGGGGAGTTGGGCAAGCAACTTTTAATGTCTGGTGCCAAATATATTTCCACTTGATTCTTCTAGGAAACAAGGCACTGACTGCATTCATCGTCATTAACAGAGCGCCCTGGACTGCACCAACCTCATCCACAGAAATGGGATAACTGTTTCCAAGCAGGGCCATTAACCCAGTAATCCAAAAACCAGTCCCAGACAGTGGTAAACATCTTTCAGATGAGCCCTGCTGATGAATGAATGAATGGAGAGTGCTGAGGTGGAGCTGTGTTCCGTGAAACACATTCTCCCCACCTCTGCAAATGCCTTTAGAGCCCCCTGGGACACTCACAAGTCTCAGTTCTCAGTCAATAATGCCCAGGGGTGCTCAGTGCTGGGGCAGTGCCTTTGTGGGAGGATCAGGCCTGGGTGTCAGACAGACACAGCAAGGAAGGAACACAGAACAGTGGGAGGCTGGCAGGAGCACAGGCTGAACCAGAAAGAGAAGCTGAACATGTGTGTCCAGCGCCTTGATGAGATTCAGAGTGGGAACAAGGATGAAAGGATTGGATGGAGAGATCCCTGTTTGCAAAGCAAAGGAGAGGGGTTGAAATTTCAGCCTTTCAACAGGTTTTCTGAATTCCACCCCCCCCCATACTGAATTTAACTTAATTTCAGCATTAGCTGAGAGACAATCATCATCTTTTTATATTTTACCCTTGATATTCCATACCAAGTTGTCACAAGTTTATCCACCAGATTTTGCCACCCCACTCCACACTTCACTTACGATCTCTCCCTCAACCTACAAAAATACTGAAGGTAAACACCTCACATTAGTAGAATACAGAGGTAAATTTCACCTCAGAAAAACTGGTTGAGAATTTTTGGACAAAATGCTTTTTTTCCATCAGAAAAATGATAACTTGTAAAAAAGAAAATTAAAATATGCTGATGGAAATACAGTTAGGTAGGTTCAGATATTTCCATGAGAAAAAATTGTTCTGAATGAGAAAGGAGCAGAAATATGGGTGTTACTTTAGACTCCCAAAGTCAGAGGGACATCCAAATATATGCCCAACCAAACACAACAAAATGACTGTCTATTCTCCATGCAGCCACTTTATTTTAATTTTAAAAAGTAAAATAAAATTCCCCAGGCTGAAGAGAAACTGCCTGATGAAACAGCTGGTGACTAAGTCTCACCTATGAAGCACAGAACTCCAAGCAAGCTCTTTTTCAACCCACTACAGAGCCCAGATTTCAGTCTGACAAAAATAATGTTGAAAACATTATGTCAAATGTCTGCTCCAAATCCCATAAAGCACTCCTTGGACAGGGCCCAAGTAAATACCCTAGCCACTGGATGTTGGCTATTCTGGGATGTCTCATTCTTTCTATTCATGTTTTGTTTTTTAAATCATTCTGTGACAAATCTAAAACAAATGTCAAAACCGTTAATTTTTTTATGCACTAGATTTTTTTTTTTTCTGTTTCTGGACAACTCTAATTCTCAGTGCACCACCCTTAACTCTTGAATTCATTTCTTCTTTTATAATTTGGTCCAACTTGCTGGCTTTTAGAAGAGTGAGAGACACTGGATTTGTGCATTCTGTATTGTCCTGTATCACTGATTTTTTAAATTACTTCACAGGCCTTTGGGGCCCATGAGCTGCTTTTACAGGGATCCAAAAAGGTAAATAAAACACATTGCTTTGGCATGACATAAAGAATTGGCTGCCACCAAAGTCTGCAAATGAGAAAACATTAAAGATCACTGCTTTATACAAATATACCTGTGTCCTACTGCTGTTAGTTTAGGTTGAAAGCTTGCAATAAGCTTTTATTTGCACTGGGATAAAAAAACTATTAACATTATTAAAAACTAAGTGAATCACAACAGTTTTTGGAAGAGAGTAAGGAGAATACTTTGGCTCAGGAGATGCATGTATAACCAGATCCATCACTTTCAAGAGAAAGTAATTTTACAACAGTCAAAGTTAATATAAAGTTCACATTGTTACTTTTTTCTTCATGTACCCATATGAAAACTGGAGAAAATGATCATTTGACACACTTGTTTTTCATGATTAAATGTTATCACATCTCTATTGTGATCCCTAAGCATGAGAGTGGCTAATCAAAGCACTAAATAAAATCTGGCTGCTTTACATGGCATTAAACAGTTAAAAATCCATTTAATTTTTTTCCTGATTGATTGATTAATTCCATAAACTTATTTAGAGAGATTTAAAAAATGGGGGTTTTTTTGTCTATCACTTCAACTCCTCTGAGGCAGCAAATTTTAGTTATAGTTAATATCTTGTTCCTACAAAATTTCAGTAAGAACTGTCTTTAAATGTGTATTTTTGAGAAAAGCTGTAATAAAATGAATACTGTACCTTGCTCTCACATTGGAGTTACCAAATTTAATCCTGAAAACTACAGCTACCACCCTCTGGATCGTGCCTACATGGGTACAAATAAGAGAAATAAAATCGGATTCGTGCAAACACGGGCGTGTGCTCATGGATCTGGGCCGTGCTGCTGTGGAAACAGCATTTTCACAAAAGGCAGGGTCAAGTCTCAGCTGCTCCTCCTCAGAGCTGTCCTTTAACAGGAGCATTTTCTCTGTCCCCAGCACAACAATGCAGTCAAGAGACAATGAGGCTCTGCAGTTTATGAGCTCCCTTGATGGCCAAAGTGCTCTTCCATACCTCCCAAATATAGTAAACAGTAAATGCTCAGCTTTTTGTCCTTGCCCCAAGGCTTAGAAACAACTTGCAAATCCTCTCAATTCGCCTTGCGCCCCCCATTCCTTCCATTAGACTTGCTAACAGAATCTTTCACAAAGATTCTTTTGTTTCTACTGAAAATCTCTTAAAGATTTCTTTGACATTTCTCTTTCTCTCGGCCTCCTGTCACAGGGCTCTGGACCTTCATCCTGGGACTTACCCAAATCCTTCCTTTTTCCAAGACGCACTGAAACCTCCCATCCCTCTCTTTTACAAAGGAATAGTGTAGGCACTATCCCTGACCATAAAACAAAACCTTAGAGCTATGAACTGCTGAACTCCTCCCAAGAATGGCAGAGTGCCCTCAGACCCCCATCACACGGGGGAATTTTTAAGATGTTCTGAATATTGTTACTTTTCTCCATGGTTTAGCCTTTACTCAATATGTACTTCCTGTCTTAATGGATGTTCTTCTCTCTTCTCCCTCCTCCATCTCTCCCTGTTCCCAAATAATGCAGTAACCTATGCTTTGAGTTAAAAATACCCTTATTAAATCCAATATTAGAACACAAACCCCAACTTCTTTCAAAAGAAACTGGCATTTCAACTTGCAAATGTAGCCAGTGTAATTCCCAAATCACCCAAATTAGGGACTTCTGCTGTCTGACTTGTCATCATTTCCCAATTACAGACAGTAAGATGCTCCGTAAACAGGTTTTTGTTGAACTGGAAGGTCTCCTGTGCTGTTCTCTTCATGTATTCAGGACATGGAAATAGGGACAGGAATAATCAGGAAGTGATTCAAAATCTCCATAGCCCTCATGTGTGTGAGGACACTGCCTGTGCTGCACGTACCCCGCAGTTACTCAGCTGGAAGAGCAGGAGTTTGGTCCTGGGTGGTTTCAGTTTATCATCATAACTTCAATTTCTGTCGCCATTAAACGACTGAAACCTTTCCCCTGCTCATGATAAACGTGTTGTTCACGAAGATGGTTTTTAACCCCCAAAATAAATGTGAGGATCTTTCCGGAATGTAAAAACCTTAACTTCTCTGGATTTTACATTTTCATGAGCTTGACAGATAGCAACTTATCCCAAGGAAATAAGTTAAATTTTTATATGGAACTCTAAATAGTCTATTTTATAGCTCCTTGATTTAAACAAACAAACAAACATACAAACTGCTTCCTTCTGCTCTTTTCCCGACAACCCAAATATTTACTACTCTTTATAGGATGCTAACTGTGGAAATCCATGCCTTTAAATTATGCTTTTTGGGTGCCTCGAACAACAAAAACAACAGATTCTCTCTTGCGGTCAGACCACCAGAGCGGAGTAAAGTGCAGTAACTCTGAGAGTTTCTGCCCCATGTTCTGCTCTGCTTGTCCTTTTGAAAGGGGGCTCAATGAAGAGCCTTGTTGAGACCTCCTCTGGTGCCACTGTTTATAGAGGGGGTCATTAGGAACAGTTTAGTCAGAACAAAAGGGGTTTTGTTTCTATTGTCCCGCTTGCAGTTTGACGATGTCTTAACTGAAAAATTATCTTAATAGTCTAACAGTATATATTCGCCTATGGGGCTCAGACAACTGCAGAAAGGGCTCTGGATGAATGCTGAAAAGATGCACTTGACAAAGCCAACTCAGTGCACGCCGAGCACCATTTAGGAAGCTTTTTTTTTTTTCCTGACTGAAAGCTTAGAAGTGGCAGTCTCGGAGAGATAAACTTCTCCAGCGCTGCACTTAGAACGAAAGCACCCTCCACAAAAAGGGGCAGCGGTGACACCGAGCGCTCCGCACTCAGCCACGGGCAGCTCCTGGGCTGGGTGAGAACACGCACAGGGGGAATTCGGCCCTTCAGATTATTTTTAAAATCCTCCCGATTCGTGATTTTGCGCTGCTCAAAGGTCTGGGAGATTGCTTCACGCAGCCACTTGTAATGTGTAAAACCTCCTCCCAGGGCCGGAGCGGAGCTGGAAGCTTCCCCCAGCCCTGCAGAGCCGGGGCCAAGCCCTGCTTTCCCTGCCCTCCTCGGGAGCGGATTTTTGTGGCCAGGGCTTTAGACACTCAAATGAATCTCCAGCTCCCATCCTCCTTCAGACTGGTTCAGAAACGCTGCTATAAATCACCACAGATATAAAGAAAGTTATTTTAGAGGCAGAACCAGAGGGGGGAGAAAAAAATGCACATTGTGTCTCCGCAGCCCCATGCAGCTTGGAATTGGCAGCTCGAAACTTCCAATTGGAGTGGTTTTAATGTGTATTCAAAATAAACTGTGAAAAATAATTGTTCCTATGGAAATGTAATAGAAATAAAATTAGGGGCTGAGACCATTTAAGATAATGTTGGACCAAATTCTGTTTCCTGCTTATTGAAACGCACGAGATAAGCCTGGACAGGAGAGGAGCTGCGGGGTGCAGCTGTTGTATATAATCCTGCTTCCTCCAGACCTGTAAAACCAGCAGTCTCCAAAGATCTCTCTGCTCCAGCAACACGAGTTTTATGATTCAGGGGCATGGTACATATGGTTTAGCATACACACCCCAATTTTCCATGCAACCTCCCCTGTTAGGATTACTAATACTTGTGGCATGAGTAGTTTGTACAGCAGCTGTGCAAGGGTTATGCAAGCATTTATGTACACATTGGAATAAAGGCACAAAATAATGGTTCTTTTGAGGTGTTTTCTCTGCACCTGCCCCGGAGAGAAAAAGGAAAGCCATCCAAATTCATCCCACTGCTTTTACAGGTCAGGATCAGTTATTTTGTTCCCTTTGAAAAAAAAGAAGAATATGTTTTATATGTTTTTGTTCAAACATCTATGCCTTTAGTGACTGCAAACAGCAGAAAACTGAAAAAAGACATAAATATATGTTAATAAGAAGAATCCTGGATGTCTGTAGGAGCAAAGATCACCATTTATTGTGAGGAAACGTAACAACTAAGCAGATTTTCAGAGGCACATTTCCAAGGTGCTGCAGCACGACTCCAACCCGCTCCCAGCAGTGACGTGGGAGCTCGTGCCCAGCATAGCTTTTCACAAATATGAGCCTGAGATCTCAGACGTTCAGATTACAATGTTACCAACAAAGGAAATACCTGGGCTGGTGCCAAAAGCGTCAACCAAATCGAGTGTGCACACAATAATTTAATAGGACGAAATTAAATTCAGTTTTCTTCGAGCTGCTTTGGCAATCCTGGAGTCCACATGAAGCAATGCTCCCATGCCTGTGTGTGTGCTGCAGAAATATATCAGTTACACAAAGTTTGAAGAGATTATTGAAGTACACTGGTGTGTGTATGCATGCTCATATATATATAAACATATACAGAAAATACAGCACAGGCCGATATTTAAGTTGTATATAAATGTACCATAAAGGTAACACTGCCAAAGTTTCAGTGACATGAACTCATTTCTAATGTTCTCTGAGGTCAACAGCAATAGAAGGATTCCTATGGCAATCCAGTTTCATGAAGTGAAGGGCTGAACCCTGAAGGACTGAACTCTGTCCACCATCCTCAGCTGATGAACATGAAATTCAGTGCCATAGCCCCATTTCATAAATCCTAAAATTCTATTTTAGCTTTCACTGCCATCCTCAGGAGTAATAATGCCTTTTTCACACCCCAAACCACAGATTTTATTTCTGACTCTTTTCTGATCAGGAGCATTGAGAATCAACATTTAATTTTTATAACATGGTCAGCATTGTCCAACAGAGTACAGCTCAACCCAAATCTGTTCAAATTCCTGGATTAGAGCTGATATAATGGCTTTATCCATAAAGTGATTAACTTCATGTTGGTGAATATGTTCTCAGTAAAAATGCTGGAGAGATGACTAGAAACTTGTGATAAGAATGATCCAATACAGTGACAAAAATATGTGAGTTAATTATCCATTCTTATACAAATAATAATGCCTTTTTTTTTTCCCTGTATAAATGTTTTTCATGCAAAGGGCATAGACAAACAGCTCAAAATTCCCCAAACACATGCTATTTTAGTGGGACTATTTGGAAGGAGAAAAAAGTTTGCTATAATTTAGGAGTTGCACTTTGTTCAAGACAAATGAGAGAAGATGCAAAACAGAATGGAAAAGAACCATGGTTAAAGTTAAAAAGAGGACATCAAAGTTGGAAGACAAGGAGCTTGAAACTGAATCAGTAGAAAAGAGGATAAAATGCTTTGTGTCTAATTTTTGAAAAGTCATTTAATGAGATTCTGAGTAGAACCCACACTTTTTACTGCCCATTTGGTAAAACTGAATGCAAAGGGCCAAATTCTGCCCCTGGCATTTGCCTCAGATGGGTACACGAGGATGACAAATTCACCAAGCACAAACCTGCACATTTTTGTGCATTTCATGTTTTTAAATCAGCCCCTTTATTTATCTCCTAAATACGTACTTCCAAATATACTAAATTACACACACACACAAAAAATGGTAGTAGCTGGTACTAAACTTGTGTAAAAGCAAGCAGACAAAGCTCACAGAGATCCAAAAGTTACTCAGTTGGTAAAGTGGCTCATGCAGGAACAAACCAAAACACTGGGAGTTTGTTTTTATAGAATTTATCTGAAGCAGCAAGTGCCAACAAAGAGGGATTACTTCATCACAAGCGTTTAGTTCTCCTTCTCAAGAAGAGGAGGATACACAAAAGAAGCAGAGAAGACTAAGAGGAAAAACTGGTTTCTTAATTGATCCAGGAAGGAGGAGGAAAAAGACAGTGACATGAAGGTGCCAATATTTCAGCAGCCTGTGTGGAACTGATCCTACAGGAAGCAGGATAGGATTTACACAGGAGGCAGGAAAGGAGGGAAGAGAAAGACGTCCATGAGAAAAGGTACAAACTGGATTGCCTTTCTGTTTGAAAGGTATTTGAAATTCAAGCTCAGATCTGAGGGTTGAACCACTGCAGTTTGAGCTGCATCATCCCTTATTGTATCCAGCAGAATAAATGCTGCCCTTTGTTGTGTCCCAAAGCAAGATGAAGGCAGGAGCTGAGGACTTCACATCAAAAAGTTATTCTTTAACAAATTCACTTTCTCATCCCACGCTGCTGGATGTGGTTTGGTTATGCTGTTTTAAGTGCCCCCATTGCAAACTATCAGGCATTTATTAAAAGGTGTACAGGTGCAGCAGGACCACAGAAAATACTGTATAAAACAGAAAACTTTCCCAACTGTTCCTATAAAAGCACAGGATCCAATGTTGTCCCTCTTTCAAGAGTATATCGTGCATTAGATCAGAATATAGCTAAATGTGGCCTAACTCAGACCACTTAGACAAAACAAGAAGGAAATAATTTCAAACATCACTTTCTCAAGAAATTTGTCAAATCAAGGGTTTCAAGGTTTAGTCTTTGTCCTCTGCTCTTTCTCCAAGGACACCTACAACTCCAAGAGTAGTTACCTAAGGTGTTAACGAGGGACCAGAGAAACCTCCCACACTTTTCCTTTTCTTTCTCTCAGAGCCGTGTCCATGCCAGAACACAACTCTGACCTGAAGTTCAGTCAGTTTTTAAAGGGGAGCTACAAGCAAGGCAAGTACAAGTAATTTAGGCAGCAGAAACACCTGCTCTCCATCCCCATCTTTGCAGACTTTTTAATCTCATATCCATGCCAAAGGCAAGGCTCCTTGTCCTACCACTGCTTGACGAAAAGCCAACACTCACAACTCTGGAAAAACAGTCTACAAGGAACAAAAAAGGAAGAGAAATCAAGTTGTCTGCAGCAGAAAGGGAGAGCAGAGAGATCCCAAACCATCTGTCTGTCCTTCCTCCAGCAGCCCGACCCAGACACCCTCTCCTTGCCCCCAGCTGTGCATTCCTGTGGCCTCCCTCCTCCCACCACAACACGGAGTCCGTCAGAACAAGGAGCTGATCCAGCAGAAAATTATTTCAGCAAAACCAAATACACAAATGGTTAAAAAAAAAAAATGTATTTTAAAAACCAGAATCAGCTTCCTGACCTGTGTGTAAGTGTTGGTACCGGCACTGGAAGAGGGGTGGGGTCACACAGCTGAAGGTCCAGCCTGGGGTGGGATGAGAAAACAAAGATCTTTCTCAGGGGATGCCTGGCTTTAAATCAGCTTAAATTGATCTAGAAACCACACCCTCGGCAAGGAAGAAATGTAGGCAAATATGTGTGTGGTGAAGAGCAGGTTAGTGCTGCTCCTCAGGAAGCACAAAAGATGCTGGAGAGTTTGATCTTAACTGGGCAGCCAAAATCCAGCTGCTCTGTTGTTTCCATCAGTGGGGAGCACTGGGAAGGGGAGATTTTGGAGCAGCCCCATCAGCACCAGTCAGTGCAGGAAGTGCTCTCATTTACCTAAGGTGGATGCAGCTCCACAACTTCTCTGCTTTTACATTCCTCAATTCTTTTGAGCCATTCCTAAACGTGTGTTAGGTCTGAGCTGAGGGTTTAATGCTGGTTCCAGCACTATTTCAATAGTGCTGTGAGTCATTTCTATGTGATGCCTCAGTTTCCCTGTTATTAAGAGGTGCACATGCATACAAACACCTTAAACCATTCATCATGATTCCCATGCAGTATTTTGACTGGTTACCTGCTGTTCACGCCAAGATTTGAAACATAAAAACTAAAAGAAGTGCTAAATATTAGTTTCCAAAAGAGTTGCAGGATCTGGTGCTGGATACTACCTGATACTGGTCGTCAGAAAATATTACATGAACAATCTATCAAAAAACACCCCCCAAAAACGATGTCCTCCTTCATCCTCCACCCTCTTCTCCCCCTCTTGCCCAAGGAATGAATCTTAATGTCAGCATAAACTTAATGTTTATATGTATGATTTCTGAGGTTACCTCAGGCTGGATTCCATGACCCAAACAGACCATCCTGGCTCCCCCTTCTTTCCAAGTAAGATTTGGGAATCATTATTTTACATTTGCCATCTGATATTGTTATTAATTACTGTTGTGGCAGATATTTACCTGGGCTTATTGGGGCTGGGGCTCCATCACTTTAGATGTTGCACCCACTGAGTTTAAAAAGTCACTGCTTTAAGAAGTTGACAATCTATTTCAAGGCAGTATCTCCAAAATGGCATGTGCTAGGAGCAGAAGGGAATGGCAAGGCAAGGGTGCAGGGTAATGGAATGGCATAAACCACCAGCATGCACAGGTTGATGGTTTCATTTCAAGTAAATGTTCCTGGTTTTACCATTCTTAGCGAATATCTCCCCCTTCGGATTTCTAACGCTCCTTCATTAACTCTCCCCCACTGCCAGCTGGAAAAAGTGACCCGGGGCTCTGTGCACAGAGACAGACATACGTGTCTGTGTACGTGAATATATAATCATCACGTTTTGAATTATTTAATGGTGTTGGTTTTGTCACGGACAGTCTCTTCTAATCTGAACTTCTGAAAAAAAGAAGAAGAAAAGTAGGCAGGAAAAAAATAAGTGTGTTCGCGTGCTTGTGCAGCCAGCCCATGTACTCGCATCTATAAAGTCTGTGGGAGTTTGGGCCCCTTCCTTATACATAAACCGCCCTCCCTCCTGGGGTGTCTTCTCCTTAATGACGTTCACAGTCATTTAGGCGGCCCGGGACCGGCTCAGCCTCTCGCCGAGCCCGCAGCCTCCACAAACATCCTGAAAAGCAACCTGAGCAGACGTCCCTCCTCGAGGCAGTTCCAGGGATTTTTCTCTCCCGGGCGGTTTGGAGAGCGGGGCGAGCCGAGCGAGCGAGCGAGAGGCAGCGCTTGGGNCTGGGCGCCGCCGCTCCCGCCCTCTGGCTGCGCTGCGTGCTGGCCGACTTCACGGTGGACAACGAGGTGCACTCCAGCTTCATCCACCGGCGGCTGCGCGGCCCCGAGCGCCGCGAGATGCAGCGGGAGATCCTCTCCATCCTCGGCCTGCCGCACCGGCCGCGGCCGCACCTCCACGGCAAGCACAACTCGGCCCCCATGTTCATGCTGGACCTTTACAATGCCATGTCCGTGGAGGAGGGGGCGGCGGGGGCCGCCGCCGAGGACGGCGAGGGCTTCTCTTACCCCTACAAGCCCATCTTCAGCACGCAGGGGCCGCCCCTGGCCAGCCTGCAGGACAGCAACTTCCTCACCGAGGCTGACATGGTCATGAGCTTCGTCAACTTGGGTGAGTGAGTGCCGCTCTGCGTCCGCGACAACCGGGCGGGGAACCGCGCCAGGGGGGAGGCTGGAGCGGGGACCCGGCCACCGACGGGAGGACAGGGGCTGGCGGCGCAGGTGGCCCCGGCTGGGAGCTGTTTCCCAGCGGGTCAGGTGGGTGACAGCCCACCTGGGCAAGGAAGGGCAGGTAGAGGCCCTCGCAAGNTGCTTGTGCAGCCAGCCCATGTACTCGCATCTATAAAGTCTGTGGGAGTTTGGGCCCCTTCCTTATACATAAACCGCCCTCCCTCCTGGGGTGTCTTCTCCTTAATGACGTTCACAGTCATTTAGGCAGCCCGGGACCGGCTCAGCCTCTCGCCGAGCCCGCAGCCTCCACAAACATCCTGAAAAGCAACCTGAGCAGACGTCCCTCCTCGAGGCAGTTCCAGGGATTTTTCTCTCCCGGGCGGTTTGGAGAGCGGGGCGAGCCGAGCGAGCGAGCGAGAGGCAGCGCTTGGGTTCTGCCGCCTGCTCCTCCCACCGAGAGACCCCCTCCCGCCGCTCCCCNGAGGGGGCGGCGGGGGCCGCCGCCGAGGACGGCGAGGGCTTCTCTTACCCCTACAAGCCCATCTTCAGCACGCAGGGGCCGCCCCTGGCCAGCCTGCAGGACAGCAACTTCCTCACCGAGGCTGACATGGTCATGAGCTTCGTCAACTTGGGTGAGTGAGTGCCGCTCTGCGTCCGCGACAACCGGGCGGGGAACCGCGCCAGGGGGGAGGCTGGAGCGGGGACCCGGCCACCGACGGGAGGACAGGGGCTGGCGGCGCAGGTGGCCCCGGCTGGGAGCTGTTTCTCAGCGGGTCAGGTGGGTGACAGCCCACCTGGGCAAGAAAAGGCAGGTAGCGGCCCTCGCAAGGGTAATTGAGCGGCATCGACGGGGAGAGGGCTCTGACTTTGCCATCACAGCGTTTGGACAGCCACGAGCTCTCCCCTCGCTCCACACACGCCGACACACTGAGGTCTTTGTGGGCTTCTCCCTTTGATAGCTGCTGCGCGTCAGAAACGCGATTTGCAGGTAGGAGTCGAACGGGACGATTCGCAGCTCTGCCGCACATCCCACACCGCCGAGGGAGACTCGAATCGCAGGCGGGAGCACGGCACGGGTCCCGCACAGCTCCCGGGGCCGGGCTGCGGCTCCTGCGGGATGCGGAGCCGCCGGGGCTGCGGGGACGGATGGCTGGGATGGTTCCCTGCGGCATCCCAGCGCCGCGCTCCCTCCGCCCGAGGCGCTGAGCTGCTCGCACATGTCTCCCTAATGGCTCGCGAGTAGGGATTCCGCAGTAAATCCTTATTTACTCCTGCAGCTTTTCCTGTTGACCCCGGTTTATGCCGCTTACTCGCCTCTTTTCACGAGCACATGTGGATGGGTTTATGCAAACGATAGGAGAGTTGGCACGCTTTGTGTGCGCCTCGCTAGGCCTCTCTAATTGGATGCCACGGCCCAATCTCATTTCTATTTGCTCGCTGTAGATTGCACAGCCACAGTGTGGACTGACTTGGCCGGATTTGAGTAAAACACTGTCAGGGTGCGCATTCTATTTTAAATATATAATTACAGACCTGTCTGGCGCTATCTGTTTTTAGACCTCATCATGTGCGGCTCTTAAACCACACACGTACAGATTGGGTGCCTGCAAGTTCAAGGCAGAACCTGAATTGTATTTCCAAAACAAGGTCAGCTCAGACTTTGTCCCAAAGGGAAATGCAAAGTGCAAGAGGAGCACGCCTCTGGTGCATAACCTGCCAGGAATTACAGACCCCCATCTCCAATAAATCCATTAACACCTTCATGGATGTCACTGTTCTGGACACTTCCACTGTCTGGAACTTCAGAGGCAGGCAAAGATTAAATCACCACCTAAACCACCACCTCTCTAATCCCAGCGCTTTAACTAACTTGAAAAGATCAGCAGCTGTAAAAGCTCCGTGACACACGTTAATAATTATTAGACACAGTAGCCATCCCGGCACACAATTCTTGCATGATAAGGAACCACGGGACGCTGTGGGAGAGCTCTAGTTTGCATGAGCTGCGCCTCCTTATTAACTGCCATAAGCTTCGCAGTGGGAAGCTCAGAATTACATCTGGCCCGGGGGCTGTGCTCTAGGAGGGCTGGTGCTTTCCATTTGGAATTACACTGTTTGTCTAGTCGCTGCTGGATACTTAAGCCGATGAGCGATGATACATTGAAAATCAAATATTTGAGCAGCCAAAAGTACCAATGGCAGTCAAATATTTGACTTGAAAGATAAGGGTGACCTTGCTAACACTGTTCTCCGTGGTTCTTGGGTCCTACACGGAGGGCGAGGAGAGTCCTGAACAGGAGACAAAAGATGTTGAAATAACAATAGCGAAATTGGCGCTTCGCTTTCTATTTCAGTAGAGAGAACCTTATGAAACATGTAAGTACATAATGGGAGGGAGTTTAGCTCTGCTCCTGAGGTGTAGTAATTTACTGAATCATCAGTGAAACTGCAGCTCCTGTCCCACATTTCCGATGTAAGGAACAGTCTCCTTAGCTCATGTAAGAGGTATGAGAAAGAATTAATGTTCGGGCCATTGGCTGTTTTGAAAACAAGGGAGCAGAATCGATCCATAAATGCGAAATAAAAGTTACATTTTGGATATGACTGTGTCTATGTGAGCAGCTTTCACCTGTGTCAGCTATAACCCAAATAATCGACATCCTGATGACTGCAATTTTCATTCATTTCAACCTGCCAGGCTTTGTTGTCAGCTTAGAAATCCAAGAGTGTTCTTCATGCAAAATCCTGAATGATTATGTTATTTAATTGCTGTCAGCATGGTCAGGGAGCAGTAAGAGCACAAGCAAAACCCAATAGTTTTAGGGACAGGTGGAATTATTGTGAGCAAAGCACATTTTGGAGGTTTATCTGGGCTGTTTTGTTCCCTTGTCAACAGTGCATGCCAGGACGAGTTTAAAAAGGACACAGATCTATAATAGCTTTCTTCATCGCTGTGCACACCTTTCATCCCATTATAGTCATTGCTCTTTCATCTTTATAGGACAAAGGCAGGCTTGTTTATGGAGGTTTTAATGAATTAGAGCAGCCACTCACTCCGTATATAATCAAACACAACACCTGCTTTGAGACATACAGTTTTCTATGACGTTCAGGGAAAATTAGAAGATCTATTGTAGAACTGAATTTTTTTGGGGACTTTCTACAATGATCCCTTTTAAAGCAGAGCTGAATTCCTAAATGCAGACTGTAGTAAACTGTGTCCTACTTCTGTAAGAGATACTCTGTGAGCATTGCATTTCACAGGTAGGCTTTTATTACTATACCAGGACCATCACAAGGAGGAAGTGTCACAGTGTAATAAAGTTTCCTTTTAGCATGGAGGAAGTAAAAGCAAGTAAATAAATAATACTTTGAAATTTCAGTCAATACAAAACATTAATTACAGGCTTCCAAATGCTAATCTACAAAAGCATTTTTTTTGCCTTATTCATATTCTTCATCCATCTAGTTGTACTTAGAGGGATAATATTTTTTAAAAACTACATTGCAAGATTTACTGGGCTACACAGTAAAACTCCCAACAACAAACCCCACACACATCGATTTCTATGGAGATACTGTGTAAATGCAGCCCAGAGAATTTATGCTGGGTATTGGTAGGGAGGAACCAGAATACAGGTGCTCCGTTTTAGGGAGCTTTGTACCAAGCAAAGCTTTACTTACTGTAAAATCCTGGCAACTAATTAGATTTAGATTTATAACCAGTTAATTTACAGGCTACATTTTGTCTTAGCTTACACCTGTGCTAAGATGAATGGGGAATGGAGTTGTGTCAAGAATGAAGCTGTATGTAAATTAAAAGAGAATTTAGCCACAGTGGTCTGACTAAGTTAGCCAGTTAATTACTGGCTAATTTTGTAATATTTATTACTATAATTTTAGCATTTGGAATTTAATTTCAGGTCCTGTCCAATACAGTTTACAAATGGATCCATTTTAGGAACTGAAAAAACGCAAAGCATTTTCTGCACAAGTTTAATTTCAAGTTTATAAACAGCAGCTGAGGAGTAAACATCCTCTAGATGACTTAGACCTTCTCTTCCAAAAATAATTGCCTTGTCCTTATGCTGGTAAACTTGCCTTGGTAAACAGACTTGCTTAGAATGTTTTTAAAAGAGTCAGCACGAGTGATATGCAATTTGTTAATTTGTCTCGTGGTTGATTATAAAATGAACAACATTGTTTAATCCTGGCAAAAAAGAAGGGGGGGGGAATTAGTCATTCTTGGAAGGAGCACTTGAAAGTGGCTTTTGTTAATATAAATCAAGAAGCTGAAGAGCCCCCAAGTTTCCTTTTATTTCATACCATCTGGCTATCCTTTTTGTTGACAAGTGTTTGGCATAGAGAACCATCTCTTTGCCCTTTAATAACAGGCTTTAACACTGTAGGGTATTAGAAAAAGATTCTATAACAGTTAAAAAATTTCCTTCGGGGAATACTTTATAAAGTGAGCACGGGCTGCAGGCATTTGCAGCTGTAACCTGGCTTGTGTTAAAATTTGGAAGGGGCTGCCTTGCATTCCAGCTCACTACAGGCCTTCATTGGTGTACAGCCAAAGGTTAATATAGATGTCACACAGTTTTTCTTTGGAGAGCCTCAGATATAAGAGTACGAGTACAGCTGTGTTTTTAGTAACCCTTTCATAATCACTTCTTTTAAACCTCATTTTCCTGCTTATATAAATCAAAGATTTTTCAAGGATATTTGACCTGGATTTGAACTTATTTGATCTTCACATATTTCCCACTTGAAACAAAGCAGATTAAAAGTTAGCCCTGGATGCCTGGTCCCAATCACATGGTTTGTCCATACATTAGGCCAAGCCCTCGGCTCTTTTTTTTTTCTCTTCTCTTTCACCTAGGGCTGTTAAAAGCTCTCAAGCCTGAACAGGTACATCCCATAATTGTTTTGGGCAGTGTGGATATGTGCAGCACTCAGTGGTGTAACACTGGCTAAAGCAGAAAGTAAAGTGAGCCAAGTAAAGGTATGAAGGACACTGACCACGCAGCAAGTGACAAGCAGGTATTTTTTAAATGCACAGACCCATCCCAGAGAGAATTTAATCAATTTTATAATTTCCAGGTGTGAAATGGCAGGGCAGGACAGGAACTATTTACCTCTGCCATGTGGGTGTGCTGCTTGCAGAGTAAGGAGCAGCCAAGGACAGATGTCCTTAAGCAAAGAAAAAGGAGCTGGAAATTGTCCCCATCCTCTCGCACACAGCAGATTTATCCCAGAGCAGGGTCTCTCCCCTGTTCCCACACAGAGGGGGGAGAATCCCCCTCTGTGAGCTGTGAGCTGCAGTTTAGAAGCCAGAACACAGCAGCTCTCCAAGGGCTTTGAAGGAGACAAGCCTTGATGGCCAGGTCTTGTGATGCTGGTAACAGGAGCTGGGCACCAGTGAAGCGTGCAGGACCTGCTCCCAGTGCCCCCAGTTGTGCCATGCCTGTGTGTGTGTGTGTCACAGCACTCCCCCTGCAAAGCAGCTTTAATGGCCTCTGGACAGGCAGCACAAAACCAGGCACTGCATTCCCTGGAAATAAGCCTGAAACACATTTTTGGGTCGGCGGGGAGAGACGTGTGAGAGAAGGTTACACAAGTGGTTGGAAACATTAATTAAAAAAAAAAAAAAGATTATAACTATTAGAGCCCAGTCAGAGCCGTTGACAGGCTCCTTTTAAACGGGACACTGTGATGTTTTAGTTTAATACATTGTGGCAGTGTCACTGGGGTTAAGGCTAATACTGGGATGTGTGGATCCTGTCATGTTATTGTCAGGAGGAATGCAGGGATTAGGCCTGAGAGTGGCGGTGGGTGAGTGCTGCAGCTGTGTACACTTATTATAAAAGATTTAAGTCCCACTGGTAAAATCAATATATTAAATTGCAAGAGCCCCTGTTTTTAATTAGTTTAAATCAAATATACGGTTAGTGCCATTAGGGCTGCTGTCCTTGAACCAAGTGAGGAAATGCTAATATTTATATGGAAACTGTTAATTCGTGGTTAAAATGATAACACATTTAGTTTTATGCCTCTAAATTGTCCTAAGTGGATGAATACCAGTCAGAAGTTGCAATGATGGATGGAGCCATCTGAGCAGGAACACAAGTAAGCAAATTTTGATAGCATGCCAGATAAAGAGACTACCTGTTGATATACAGCACTAAGAGACCATGATATTTTAAACCTTTTCCAGCCCTCCTCTCTAGGGCCTACATCAAAGTGCTTTTATGAATTAACTACATACATATATCTCAAAAATACACACCATTACTATATATAAATAAAATATGCTATTTTATGTATGTGTATTTCTTCTCTAAATGGAAGAAACTTCTAAAGCAATGAGAGAGCTGCTTAAATTAGTTTCAGGATGAAGATTTTCTTTCACAACTGTTTGAAATAAATGAGACTACACACAAGGACTAATCACATGGATAAAGTTCTGCACATGCTTAAGTTTGGAAAAATGGAAACCCAAGAGGAAATTCTTGGCTAGGTCTTCATTGGTGTAAATTGTCAAATTTCTACTGAAGCTGGCCCTGTGGTCTCATTTATACAACTCCACGTCCAAAGTAATTCCCATAAACTCCCTCTTGATTTACACGAGCACCACTGAGAGCAGAATTGGGCCAGAGAAGTGCCCCTGTGTTGAAATAATGAGCAAGCAGTAGTTTCTGCTAGAGCTTCACAGAGTTTTCTCTCCTAATCTTGAAATCATTGCTGCAAACAACCAAAACATGAACCAGCTCCTATCAGTCACTGCTTATCATTATTAGCCCCATCCATGTTGTTGAGCTAGGGCTGAATTTCCCACCCTTGCAAACAAACAGAATCCAGCAAATAATGTTTGACAAAAATGTGAAACTGATATTTCTTAATACAAGACATATTTCATATGGAGAAACTTCAGTGCTGAAAGATTCCTGGTATCAAAATATCTGAATCATAGTACAAATAAACAGCGCCTTGTAAAGGCTGCGGGGCCAAATTCCGTGCTGGAGTAATTCCACTGATGTTTGTGGAGTTGTGCCAGGAGATAAACTGCCATCTAGATTTTTTTGGTGTTGAAGATTTTGTCAGTAAAAAATCTTTGCTACGAAAAAGGTTGCAGGTAGCAAAGATTGAACTGATTCTAATTCCAAAAGCCCTTTTGGAAATCCTTGTTTTATTGAGGAGGACCACAAAGTTTGCTGAGCCCTCCCCTTTATTTTGGTATATGTTCTGCAATTTCATTATTTATACATAAATATACCTGATTTATAGCAGGTAACAGAACCATCATGGGTGTAAACCTTACCACACTGTGCCTTACCCCTTCTTTTAAACATTTGTGTCATCCACATCTCAGAGTCAGTGAAAATCCTTCAGTGAGGGGAGACTGAGTGGACTGAATTAATGGCAACTTTGAGACTGCAGGTTTTAGGGTAATTGCTTTATTGTTTTGGAACCAAGATGCTTACAATCCAGTTCCTGTGCAAACATGTTTAACGTGTGTTAATGTGCTTCAAAAACCAGACCCTCTCTGCAAAATTCTGCTTTTCATTAATTGACATCAGTAGCATGGTACAGTATTTCAAAGCACTGGCCAAATATAAACTGTGTTTCCAATTTCCTTACTTTCCTGTGTTTGGAATGCCAACGTTAATTTGTTCCCATGGAAGAGTGAGAGCTGCCAACCAGGGTTTTATATAAATGGCTTCACAGTGCAGGGCTGCCAACATTAAATGATACTTAGGAATTTTCATGACATTTTGTATTTATTGCTGTGTGTGTGAGAGAGAGAAATTGAGGGAGATGTATGGCACGTTGAACAGCACAAGCTCTGGTGATCAAGGCAAATGTTTGAAGAAATTTATCCTTTGAGCAACTGTTACCTAAAGTTTCTTCTTATTTAGGATTTTTTATATCACTTAGCATATTCCCTGTGCCTAGAAAAAAGTTGTTTTGCAGGGAACTTTGTTGCTAACGATCCAAACAATTCCTACCCCCCCCCCCCCCCCCCACACCCATCTTTATCTTTTTTTTNTTTTAGTTATTTATTAATAGATGATCAGATGGACTTTAGTTTATGTTGTTCCTCTGATCATTCTGAACTGGATTGTAAGAATGTGATATTACTCAACATGAGAAAATTCCAAAACACAAAAAGCTGCCACAACCAAGGAACAGAGGAATTAACTGATTTTGGTTAAACTGCCAACAGGTATTTTTTCTTTAGAAGAATAGGAGCAGCTAGATAAAATCATTTGCCTTTCCTACAGAAAATCAAGCATTATCTTAGTTTTTTTAGTGGTACGTCTGCCTTTGTACCCAAACCAAATGCGAAGTTCCCTTTAAACAAAGTTTATTTTAAACTGCTAATGGTAAAAACAAAGTCTGTTTATGTATTTCTCCTTTAATCCTGGAAGATATTCAAAATCCGAATTATTCATGTTTCAGTAGATTCCCCCTTAATGAGTGCTATGGTTTATCTCTGCATTTCCCCAGTTTATTGGAACAGGTGCAGTGTCTGCCATCTGTGCCAGCCCCGTGCTATACCAACAAACAAAGTGTTGTTTTGGTTCACTGGATTTAAAAGTCTCCTGAGAGTAAAGAAATGAAAGAGAAAGAATTTAGAAAGTGCCTAGTGAAGGAAAGGCACTTCAAGTAATGTGCTTTGTCACTCAAGTCTTCCCGTAAATTACCTTCAACTATTTTTAAACTGTTTGAAAAATATTACCCGTGGAGGATTAAGTTTCTGTTGCATCTCGGAGGTTCCACACTATTTTTTATCATCTTTATCCTATCACAGTACCTTCCAAGTTGGAGTATTTTGTTGTCAGGTCGAATTAAATTTTACAGGAGTAAAAACATTTTTTTCCTTCTCCTAAAGTGGAAGAACTGTGAATTTTCTTTTCTCTCTTTTTTTTTTTTTTTCCCAGTATTTCTGCTTCCACCTCATTTAAGAGTAAAAGCAAATAGCCATCCAAGTTTAAACAAGATTATGTTGTAATTAGACAGACAAACTCATAATTATTGAAGGGCTAAACCAACAACAACAACCCTTTCAGGTTCATTTTGACAGTGTTTATCCAGCGTATCTGGAAAGGCTTACAATTAAAGTGCCTGAAGGGTGGGGATGAGATTTTTCAGCATGCAGTCAGTGCTATCGGGTCCACCTGGCCTGGGAAACTATGCAGGCTTTGGAGGAGAGAAAATCCTTTCACTTAGATCTTCGTGGCAAGCTTTTAAAAGCTACCTTCCTTTAAAAAAAAAAAAGAAAAAAAAGCCACCAAGGAAAAGGAGGGGAGAGGGAAGGCAGCATCCCCCTGAGCAATAATTAAAGCGAGCAAGAGCTCTGCCAGCGGCGGGGGATGAGCCGATAATCAGAGCATCGCCCTGTGAGGTTTTTGCCTGTCGAACACCAGCGCCTCGCAGATGAGCACGAAGTTTCCTCGGGCTCTGCCGCAGCCCCGGGAGACGCTGGGCTGGATCACACCTCCCACAGCCCCGCTGATGTCACCTCGCTGTGCTGGCCCCAGGCCACCCCCGCGGTGAAGTCACCAGCCCTGACACCATCCTGTGCTGTGCCCAAGGCTGGGGGGATGTAAATCAGCGCTGGGGCTTGCTCTGCTGACACCCAGTGCAAGAACGTTTGCCGAGGAAAAAAGGCTTGTCCATCGATACAATCTGCACCACAAAAGTAATTTTAAATTTTGGAGGTTTGAAAAAATAAAAAAAAAAACGTTTTTAGCATCTCTCTTGCTATCACAACTTAGTTCAGCACTAGAACAACTGCATTGGCTGGGGAGTTGGGGAGTGAATTTGGCTCTGGCACTGGAGCCCCTGGGCCAAACCCTGCCTTTGGCACTGCTGGGGCAGCCTCCCTTTACCAATTGTTCTTCCCACAGCTCAGTGGCTGTGAAACTTCTTTAAAAGAGACCAGAAGAGCTCTGAGAGAAGTACTAAAAAATGCTCATAAAATAATACAGGATCAGTAGTTGGGAGTTTTAATTCTGATGGGGAGGAGGGAGGATTTGGGATAGGGCTGGTCCCATTTCCCTGTGTCACCCTTTGACACCACAAGACAAAGAAATTCAGGTCTATCATTTAAATGGAAGATTAAAAATTACTGTAATTTATAATTTCCCCAATTCTGGTGCTCACATTTGAGTACTGTTCTTTTGTACCCATATTTTAGCAATTTGTTTACATAAGGCAATTATCTGTAGTGCTGTGAATGATAATCAGTCATCACTAAGAGGAATCCATTCCTAATTGTATTTGTTCTACCCTCAAGCTGCTCTTCCCTTGGTTCTCAAGGTTAAAACTTATTGCTTCTTCCACCACTAAAAATATTCTGAACAATTTAATCTTGCTACTTTTATTTGTTTATTACTCTGCAGTCATTATAATCCCACAGGGACTTTTTAGATGTTAATAAAGAGTACTGCACATCACTTTTCCTGAAGCTTGTGTGGCACTGTAAACATCATGCTGAGTTTAAGTCCCCCTTTCTGACCATATCCCTAAAAAATCCAGCATTTGTTAAGAGAATGGAGGGGAATTTTTTCATTTTCTTTTTAACAAAAAGAAATAAAAGGGGGAAAAAAAAAAGAAGTAACTTTAACCTCAATCTGCTAGCTACATAAAGCAGTAAATGTTCAGTTGAAGCAGGGAAAAACCAGAACTGCTAGAGACTGGTTGTTTCCTTTTGGAGGAAACAATAAATGTGCCCACTTGTATTTTAACAACATTACTACTGGGCCCCCTAATTACACAAATATACTTGTAATAAACTGCAGGAGAGAAGAACTGAAAAAGGATCATTCATCACAGATCTTTCTCCTCAGCTCAAAAAGAAACTTCTGGGTAACCACTCTTAAATCTTGGCCCAAACCAGGAGATGAAGATCTTTCAGCACTGTGTGATGAATCATTTGTCTCCTGAGACAGGTGAAAAGGAGAAGCAAATCAGACATGTGGTGTAAAACTTCTCTCATTGGTGTGGACACAGCTTTGACCTCTGAATACAACAGTTCCTGCAATCCATGGCATGCACTGTAATCAAATTACCAGAATATTGGAGTCCATATCCAGGGGAATCTCTGACTGTTCTGCTACATTAAAGCCTGACACAGGGAATACAGAAATACACCAAAGAATCCAGAACAATGCAGAAACCCATTCCAGCAAACCCCAAATATTTCTTCAGCAAACAGCAACTGTCATTTTGCTCATTAGCCCACAGCTGTGAGGTGAGAGCTGCTTCACTGGAAATCCTGCAGGGGAGGGGGGTAAATCTAAACCAGGGTGTCTGATACACTGAGAATATTTCCTCCCTGCCTTGGCAGCTGGAGCCCAACAAGTGAGCAGAGCCTGGCAGGCAGGACACCGAGCTGGAGAACAGTGCTCTGTGCTCCTGCTCCTTCAGAGGTGCTTTCACAAGCCCCACACACTCATTCCTGTGCTATTTTTTGCCAGTTGCACACAACAGGACGTGAGCTGAGCTCCCTCCATTCACAGCAGACCCGTGCGAGGACACCAGGGTGTATTTCAACAGCTGATCTTTCACCCCAGAGCTGCAATTGCAAAATTGCCTTTGAAGACACACACAAAACCCAAAACAAAACAGAAAATGCTGTTGTTAGGGGCTGACTCAGGAGGCCTGCATGGCCCAGCCCTAGCAGAGGCTCAGGAATCCAGCAGGGCTGTGGTATGCAGGGCTAGGTGCTGCTGATGTCACTGATGGGCTTATCTTGTACCAAAAGAAAATTCCTCTTGTATAATAGGGATCGTGGGTGGGAATTAAACTGCAAATAAATCTTTGCCTCACCTTCAGATGCCGTTGTGCCTGGGGCATGGGCCACCAACGTTTAGGGTGGAAAGGGGACAGACACGTGCACATGCTCTAAATGTGAATATTTCATGTTTACCTTCCTGAAATAACAGCTTGAACTCGCCATCACTCTGAGACACAAACATTTTACATCTGCAGACAGCAGTGTATGTGGATGTCTCACTCACAGGTCTCTAATATTCACAGCTCTCAGGGCTGTACAGAGTTAATAAGGAACAAACAGCTGCCTGCCTATTTCTCAATAAAATAAATGTGTTGCACAGCAAATATTCCTAGAAAGCAAAAAGCTCCTATGCACGAGTCCCATCACGGGCTGAAGGGCAGTGAGAGGATGTGTGGTGCTGGCAGGGAAGGGTCATCCCAGGCAGTGACCTCCTCTCCAGGACCCGTGTCCCAAACCCAGTGCCCCACCTGAGCTCGCCTCTCTTGGCAGCACAGAGGAAACATGATGATCTCAAAGAAAAATGTGAACTAGGTCATGAAGTCACACTTGCACGAGGAAGGGCACTCCACAGTGTCTCTGTAAGCAGCAACTGAAGTTTCTAATGGTTATTTTCCAAAACATCCCTCCAAATATTTCGTTTCTCTCTAATAATTATAAACTGTGTTATAAACCCCTGGACCTCCCACACACACAGGACACCTGAGAAAGAGGCAGTGGCTGTAGCAGCCTGGGTGCAAGGAGAGCACTGCCCTGGCAGGGATTTCCCCTCTGGGGTAGCAGGACCTTTCCCCTCAACAGTTCCTTGTCCCCTAATCTCCCAGCCCTGGCCTGGCCCAGAGCTGCAGATGTTTGTTAGTGCACAGACAAGCTCCAAAGGCCCAGCTGCTCGTGGTCCTGGGGCACAGCTCAGTGTGTACATTCCAAGCTGGGATTTTGCTGATGACAATAATTGAGGGCTGAGATCCTTATCTGACAGCCTCCTGCCTGATACCGCCCTCTTGTTTTGTAATATCCCACAAACTGCTCTCTCAACAACGCCAGAATCTGGGATTTCAGCTGAGAAATCCACCAAGTCCTATGGCTCCAAACCTGGGAAACTGGTTTATAATTATTTTGCTTTTATGCCAGTAAACCACAAGAAAGGCTGGGCTCCCTGAGACTCCTGCCGTGTTCCTCCCAGGGAGCCTGTGCAGGTGTAGGCCCTCACTCCTGCACTGTTTGGGGGGGGATGCTGGAATTGTTGTGGCAATATTAAAGGAGGATTAATTAGATTTGTGCTGTTTATTTGGGCAGCTGTTCAGTAGATGAAAGGAAGTGTAATGCAAATGAAATGAATAAGCCCTAAGAGGCCAATGCCCAGTCAGTTCTGTCCCTCAGCAGAGCTGGTGCAGAAATGGGCACATTCCTCTGGCAAAAATGAGGCATTTAAAGATTCCATCAGCTGAGATTGCTCTTTCAAGTGTTGCCAGTAGATGCACAACATATACATGTGCTTTTAAAAGACTTTTATTTTGAACTCAAGATGTGAATCTATGGCATTAAGAAAAGCAGAACAATCTTTTATTTAGCTGCACCTGCACCTTAATGCCTAATGAGTTTAGTCTGATGGAATCCAG
This sequence comes from Alaudala cheleensis, assembly GCA_013398995.1. Lineage (NCBI taxonomy): Eukaryota > Metazoa > Chordata > Aves > Passeriformes > Alaudidae > Alaudala > Alaudala cheleensis. The sequence goes on from VWYE01015126.1 coordinate 213,158, forward strand.
ACCTCAGGAAGGATTATAAATTCTCATTTGATTTCATTTACTTCTAAAATACCTTAAACCAGCTGTACCAGTCCAGAATCCAGTCCTCCTTTCTCTATCAGTTTTACAAGTGTTGAATCTTTTGCTGTCATAAGTAACTTTATGCTATATAATTATACTGCAACAATAATAAAAAAAAGAGAGCATCTTGAAAAAAATCATGTAGTAGAAGATAATTAGCATATAAGCTTAAAAGCATCAGATTATGAGCACAATTTTCATAAAGTTCTTTTGGCTCTGGAGGGAAGATTTGGAACTCACTCTCCAGACACCAGAGGTACCTTTAGCCATTTCTGCCTGTTCTGTATAAACACATCAGAGATGCTCAGGCTTCCCAAAATTACTGACTCAGGCTGTTGATTATGAATAGTATCTAATTTATCAAATGCATTTAAAGACTTATTGCTTTGCCCCAATGTAGGTACTGGAATGCAAGGGAAAAAATTGATCCTGTTGCATCTCTGCACAATGGAATCATTGCATTGGAGATTTAGTATAACATGATTTGATTTTAATTTGCATGTCCTCTGCACGTGCCAGTTGCAGATTGAGGTGCCTGTGCTCCCAGCAGGCTCCCATCCTCCTGCAAACCCTCCCCCTGTGGGCTTTCCCCCCATTTTAGGTTTGCCTGTAGCAATCTCTCACACTTCTTCTTATCTCCCCTGGCTGAATACACTTCATTTCTGAGCAGATCTGCTCAGCCACTTGTCTCTCCTTCCCTGGGCCTGGGGATGTTTCCATTTGCTCAGTGCTGTGTGTACAAGCAGTCAGGGCAGGCTGCTGGTTTTTGCATCAGTGATATTTTGAGACCTGCTCAGTCTCAGAGCAGGTTGCAGGAAGCACCTTGGGCCCCATTTGTCGAGTGTCTGGACTGGGGGATTATTTTTCTCAATAAACCTTATTGCCACTTAACTTTTCTCCTTCTTTGTGCTCTGCAACCTCCTCCCCCTCGAGACACCCATCACCCTCCTGCTTTCTCCTCCTCCAGACCTGCCCCTTTCTGTGCTGTGGCTGCCACCTCAGCCTGATCCTCATCGTGATTCCTCCCCTGGCTGCCACTATCTCCGTGACCCTTGGATGCACTGGCAAAAACGTGTGACTTGCAATTCACACCTAGCAAAGCTGGCACAGCTTTCCTGGGAAGTTGGCCTGGCCAGACACAGCTCCCAGATTCCAGAGCACCAGGGAAGCACAGCCCTGCTGTCCCCTGAATTACAAAGGGCCAGTGAGCAGTGTGATGTTGCCATCGTCTCTGCTCAAAGGGAACAGAAAAATCTACTCCTGCACCTTCACATGCATCTCACAGCTACAGCCAGAGGATTCAGGGGATGTGTTAGACAGCAGCCTGCCTCTGCTCTCAGGCTGTGTTATTCCACCACTGCAGACAGAGAGAAGGAAGCAGGAGCAATGATGAGCTGTCATTTTGCTCACTGCTGAGTTTGGCTGCAGGGACATTTCTAGAGCAGGGTGTGGAGCAGAGCTGAGGCTGCCTTTGGGTGCTGTGCACTCAACCTCAGCCTGCCCTGTGCACCCACAGTCCCTGCAGGGAGCTGCAGGGGACCCTGGCTTGGAGCTGCTGTCCAGGTGCATCCCATCCTTCAGGTACACAGAGACACAACAGCCCTGGTCTGTCAGGGATGGACACCTCAGTTAACCCTGTCCCCAGTGCCAGCACAAACAGCTTGAGCCATCTGTGATGGCCACAGCACTGGCCAGTTGGGAGGACACAGGGGGAGCCATGATTTTTCAGCATCACCACAGTCCCCAGCTTGGCTCTCTGGAAAACAGCCACCCACGAGGGTTTGGGAATGGGAGAGCTGGTGGGGCAAAGCCCCAGGTCAGCACTGTCCTGGGTTCCCCCTTTGTTGTGAAAGGAGGAAGAGAAACAAGATCTGAGAGCCTGGAGAGGGAGGCCCTGCAGGAGATTTCCTTATAGCAGATTCCAGGAGGATGAAGGTAGAAATAGAGGGAGTCTCAAAAGGAACCACTCCATGAACTCCCTTTTTTTTTTTCTCCCTTTTCCCTGTCACTCCCCTCAAATTCTCCATTCCCTCACACCACTCAAATCCCACAGCAATCCTCAGTGTGTTACAGCAGCTGCAGATGGATTGCAGCTCCATGTGCTGCTGTGACAGGGCTGTGAATAAGGTATTCTGCAGAAACACAACTCTTCCCTGCTTATTTAACTTTGCTTTCCCCAGATACACATGCAGACACAGCAAACAGCACCAGGAGTCACACCACCATCAGTCTGTTTACTATTAGGAGAGTTCTGTGTTCGCAGAGCAGTCCCAGGTGTAAATTTTTCACAATACCTTTCATCTCGTCTGGCTCCGCTTTCAGCAGAGAAACCACAGCCTGAGCGGGCACCATCAGGGCACACTCGAGAGAGAAAATGGATTACCTGTGCATAACCTGCCCAGATCCTTCATGGATGTCCTTTAAAAAGAAATAGTTTTACCATCCAGCATTGCCTTAAAGTGTCAGCAGAGAAAATCCCAGCAGGGAATGTCTCTGAATTCAGACACGCTCGATTCTCTCTGTCCTTTCCCTCCCAGTGACTGTTTCCCCCTTTGCCATCTACCATACATGGGAATTTTAATTTAAAGGGCTCCTGGGTGACACATGGGGGGAGAGGATGTGGTGACTCACAGCATCCTCTGGTCCCCACAGCACATTCCATGGTGGCTCTGGGGGAAGCAGGTGGCTCCCACAATGTGCTTCAGAGCGCTGCCTGACGTGGGCACAACAGCAACCCCAGCACTGGGAGAACACCGATTTAGGAACACCAGGAAGGGAGCAACACCGATTTCTGTCCTGAGCAGCCCTTGCTAGCTGAGGTTTGACTTAGTCAGGAGGAACTTGCTGCTGTTTGGGAGATAATTAAACCCATCTTCCCTCGCCCGGCTGTTTGCACACGCACAATGATACCATTGTTCAGAGTCATGCAACACATATGCTGACATTAAAGTGTTTAATCTTGTAGTACAGTATTCCATTATTTTTTGGACATCTGTACATGATAGAAAGGCTACGTATTAGGGGATTTGTTGACAAAGAAATGGCTAATGCTGATACATGTGTGGACTGAAAGGATCTTTCCAAGTTGTGTTCTGCAGTAGGGAGGCTGCTGCTTCCCAGGCCTGAAGCCTGGCACAGATGTGATATGCACTGCTGCTATTACCACTTTGCAATTTATAACAAGGAGTCAGTGTTTAGAAGAATTTTGGAAGCTCCCTGCTGGGTTTGTGGCTAGGTGGTCTTGCTGGCAATACCAGCTCCATGCTGAAAGCTGAAAAAATGAAGTGATGGCTAAAGGGAGAATATTAACTCCAGAGGGGTTTTTTTTCCCTTTCGAAGCAAAAATGCTTACCCCAGATCACTTTGCAGAGTGAACACTGAAGAATTTCCAACCTCTGGGTTTGGGGATCGGGATTTATGGAGCCTGGTTTTCATCTTCTTTGGAATTAGTGCATTAGTCCCTCTCTCCACCTATGGATGGGGACTTTGCCCTGGCACACACTGAATTTACCATGCAAGAAACAGTTTATCACCTTCTCCTCCCTCTGCCTGGCTGTAAAACGGGTCCATGGGAGCAGCTGGGTGCAGGTTCCCATCTGCTGAACTCTGCCTTGGCTCAGAGCAGCCCCTTCAGCAAAGGGCACATGGGGACAAGGCAGCAGGACAGGGCTTGGGCAGGTGAGCCCAGAGCCCCCCAAATGTCTGGGGGTGCTGAGCCTGTGGCTCAAGGACAGGCTGTGTTTTTACAAGTGGCAGGATGGCAGCAATCCCCCTTGATGGGATGCATTAATGAGTTATAGAAAAACCACAGGCTATTTTTCTACTTGGCTTTATCTTACAGATCAAAATCTAGGCTGTGTTTGTTTCTCCTTAGGTTTCTCCAGAAACCCACACTAGCTTCTAGATGACTTGGAGAGCTGCAACTATTCCATGTAAGAGGCCCTCCAAATACTGTTTTTATCACTCTTTAAAAAAAATTGAAAAACATATCCCATCACACACCCCAGGACATTTGGTCTACTCCATTTATAGAACTCCCAATTTATATTCTTCAGCTATTCCTTCCAGCATTTCTGCAACTGCTGCTTTAGCTGCCTAATGTCAGCATGTAAATCATGAAGCAGAGAGAATGGAACAAATGAAAACCAATCACAGAGCTTTGCATTCCCAAATTCTTGCCATTATAAATTTCCTGCCACTGCCCCTGTAACTCTTGCTGTCAAAGCACACTGAGGAGGGAACCACGTGCCTTCGCAGACTGTGGCCTGGCATGGCATTCTTGCAATCATCTTTATTATAGTCCCCCTTCTCCTCAGGAAAATATAAGGACTGACCTCGGATTTCTTGCTCAACCAGGCGTCCTGCTGAGCCCAGTGGGCTCTTTCAGCTGCAGAGACCGCTGGATCCTTCCCCTAATTGGTTTTTCCTCCTCCCTGAACCTCAGCAACATAAGGAGAAAAGGCCTATATTTCATAAGCGCCACGGTTTTATCCACCAATTTAGAGACAAAGAAGTGCAATTTATGGAGGGAACATTTAATGCCTGTTAATTAGAAGCCCATCAAGAGGTCGACGGATTTGGCATCCCGAAAATTTACAGCTCAATTTCACAAGCACCACCACGAGCCCAAAGGGGTGGCCCTGGCCTCGCTCCCACCCTGCTGGGAGGTCCCTGGTCCTCCTGTCTCGCTGCTCTTGGGCACTCTGGGGAGCTGGGAGAGGGCACAATCCACCCAAAAAAGCTCATCTGGGGAAGGAAAACATTTTTTTTTCCAGTTGAATGCACGTCCCCAAGGGAGACAGGAGGGCGAGGCAGGAGATGGGAGTGGAGCTTCCCTTTGAGACCCAGGCTGGAGTCTCAGGTGGAGCTGGTCCCAGGGCAGCTGGTTTCTGGGAATATTGCACTGAAATGATGCAATTTGGTTTCTGATTTGATAAAATTAATGGGGAAACTGACAGTCACATCGAAGAGTTTCTGAAGCGTTGGTTTCCATCTCAGGGGGTGACGATGGAGGGAAATAAAGGTGAATTTTCACGAAAAACTCAAAGATTTTGCACTGCTGGATGTAAATGTGTCAGTCAGAGTTTAGTTTGCTCTTTCATGGAAACACTGAGGCTGAGATCAATCCACTGGACCTCAGGACAACCCAGGCAGCCCTCAGCCACCTCTGAAGAAACAAATGCCCATTTTCTGCAGCTCTGCAGCTGTTGGGGAGAAAGCAGATAAAGACTTTCCTACCCTCTAAACTCAGCACACAGGGAGACTCTGAAAACCTGTTAATGCCAGAGTGTGGCAGACTTTTTTTTGGCATCCAAATCTCTGAGGGGTTTCTCAGGCAACTGCTGATGGCTGAGCAGCAGCAGCCTGGCTGAGAGGCTGAGGCCAGGGGGTGTTGGCTTTTGGAACCTATTTTCCTTTGACTTATCTTTCAGTCTCAGGAATTCGGGACCTTTAATCTATTTGAGATTAAAGTCCTTCACAAATCCCTTCTGGCCTTTTTTGGGAGTGAAGAAGTTACAGACACCCTACTGCACATTCCTTCTGGTGCCTTTTTCCATTGTGAATGAGAAACAAGTAGCTCTAATTGTTGTAAGCACTACAATAAATGAGACAACTGCTCTCAAAGTGCCTTATAAAAACAATTAACATATTATCAGGTGAAAGCCTTAACAAGAAAATTTAAGTTTTTACTGGTTTATATATTCAATTTCCAAAGCTTTCCCAGTTTGGCAACCTGAGAACTGAGTCTGTTCATCTGATGTTGAGTTTCTTTCTGAAAAGCAGTTCTTTGCATCTTCAGAAAACAAGAGAGTAAAAATACCTAAGCAGGGAGATTGGCCTCCCGTGAAATCCACTGAAATTAGTGAAAATATTTCTGTTGACTTCCCTGGAATGTAGATAAGCTCTTTAATGCTTTGGTAATAATTATTTTTTAACACAGTCATTCTTGGAAAAAAAAAAAATCTTGCTGTGAAAAGATTCACTGGCCCTTTTCTGAGCTCATGGGGCTGGTGGTTGACATTGTGCCACTGTGCTGGGTCCCAGGGCTGAGCTGCAATAATAATAATAAAAAAAAAAATAATAAAAACCATAATCCTTGCTGTTACATGTGTCAGGCCTTGCCTACCAGCAACCCCTGACACAAACCCAGAGGTCCAGCCAGTGTTTGCAGAATTAGCTCAGGTTGGCTTTGCACTTGCCAGCAGAGATTTACGAAGGAGCTGCAAACAAAAAAAAAGTTGGGGCACTTATTTCTAATCTCAAGGGACTTTGCTGTGAAAATGGCCAAAGGTGGGATCAGTTTAAGTTTCCAGCTTTATGCTGATGTGTCATCTGCTTTGGAAATTTTGAGCACCTGCGGTGCTAAATCAGGACCATGAGGTTTTCTGTCCATTATTTTTTTTAGTACTGGCTTTAACTGCATTGCTCCAAGTTCTAAATATCAACAGCTCCACCTTTTCACCCCTGCATGTTTTTAAGTTCTGTATCTCCAGCACACGTCAGAACAAGCTCCCAGTATTTGTTGACATTTTACCTCCAGCTTTCCCATATTTTTGGATCTGATACGTGGCTACTTCACACCTGAGCACACGTATCCCTCCTGTTTTCTTTCAACCATCCCTCTCAGTTGCACAACTGTGTCCTGCCCCCCTCTTGCATCACCATCAGGCCACAACAGAGGCTTGGAGAGACAAAGGACTTCAGAGAGCTGGGAGCCCTCTCTGCATCAGATAGAGCAGCACTCAGATCCTGCTCAGATAGGCAAGGCCAGACTTTGAAAGGTGCTGATCTGACTTGCATGTTTGTGACAGGTGTGGCCCTGGTACTGATAACCACCAGCCTGAGATGTTCCTTGTTTTGGCTGCATCACCTTAATTGTCCCCACCACCATTTTTGGTGTCTTGCTTTATTTTCTCATGCATCTGATGTCCTCCTCCATCCCACAGCTCCCATCATCTCCACCTTTCCCAAGGACTGTGCCAGAGGGAGTGTCTGATGATCCCCAACCACCACAGCTCCCATCCACTGCCACACTCACCATGCCAAGGGTTATTTCACACCAGCAAAGTTCGAGCCCTGTGTTCAATTAGGCCAGAATTTGCCTGCAGTGGTTGTGCCTCCAAAATGCAATACTGCTCCTATGTTTACTCATGCATCACCTGTGAGTGACTTTGGGTTGTTTTTCAAGGAGAGGAAATTCACTATTTTCCCACAGTCAAGGCACACAGTCTGTTTCAGAGCAGAATTATTTTTCAAGGGTGTTCTTCCTTTTCCTATTTTACAACCTTTGATTGCACATCCAGAGCTTTGGCTTCCTCTCCAAGCAGCTGCCCTGCCAAGGCATTTGAATTGTGAGCTGGAATTTCCAATGTTTGGAATTAGCATCTGGGCTAAAAACCATTCACCAAAGCCTTTGGGTAGTAGATTTGTAAGAACTACGAGCCTGGGACAAAGATGAGTTGAAGTTCTGTGGGCAGAAGGGCTATGAAGCATATCCAGCAAATATTCAAAATGCTTGATGTCTTTTAAGGGAGAATTTAACATTAATTTAGCATTAATGGCTAACAAACAGCTAAGTCCTTGAGGAATAACCAAAAGGTTCTTCTTATGATCATTGTGTCAATAAAAATTGTTGAATTTATAAACCTAATGGAGAAACTACATTCACATCCAAAGAGCTGCAGCAATTCTCTTGACTGTTTCAGTGAACACTTAAAATACCACTATTCCCCGCTGCCTTTTTTTTTAAGCTCTCCCCCCCTCCCCACTCTCCCCCCTTCCAGCTCCTCAGGTAATTAACTGGAAATGACCCAGTTGCAGCATTGTCAAAGGTCTAACACCCATCAAACCCAGGAAACTCAGGCTCTTTGAATGCTCCCCTGCTTACCCCCGTGCTGTTGTGCTGAAGGTATTTCAGGGGTGCACAAAAAGTGCTTGATCACATCTACTGTACCACATGTTCCCAAACACCAGCACACAGCAGCATGACTGAGGGATAGGATTTCAGCCTTCATAATGAAGAGTCTTGCTTTTATGAGCTGGAGTCAGACCCTTAACGTTATTTTAACATAGATTTTGGTGTTTAATTATGTAATAAGATTTACTGCAGTCATCTAACAGATGTTGATTCAGGGTCAGTGTTTCTCGTAAATTAGTTCTGAAAGGATTTGTTACTTCTGGGTCAGCAGATAGGTCCAGAGTGCAAAGGAAAAGGGGAAAAACAATAAACACTGAGTTGAAGGGGTTTCTTGGGATTCTTTCTTCAGTTACATATCCACATATTTTCATGATCTTAATGACTATAGCCACAGGAATGTTTGCTTTAACACTAAAGATGGCTCAGGCCAAAACCCTATATCCAAACATCTGCAAAGCATGGGAAAGTTCAAACTTTGGGGCTCTTTATTTCATGACCCTGGCCGTTAATTTTTCATACGAACACGACACGTTTTTCCTAGGGCTCAGCAGTGGGAATTGCTGTGAACTTTAGCAGCACCCCAAAAAGTTTCATCTTCATGTGCTTGTTGTCAGACCTTGTGTATAAAGTGCAGCTAAAGGCCAGTGTTGGTTGATGGAGCTGTCATCACACACACACACACACACTGAAAAAGTGCACCCACCTTCCTCTGGAAATTCAGCCTTCCCATGTCTTTGGAAGCAAATCCTGTTTCTACATCCTCCTGCTAACAGCTGCAACTAAACCCACACAGCATTATACTCATTTTTCTACATTTGTGGTTAAAGGAGTGATTCCATATTCAAGTATTTTTCCTTTCCCTTTTAACTTAGCTGCAGATAAATTCCTTTAAAACTGAAATTATGCTCTTTATATCTGATTCTATTAGGAGTACTTTGGAGGAAAGGGATTGAGGCACATTTAATAGTGTTGCTAGCACGTCCAGGGCAGTTGTAGCTTGCCAAGTCTTTTACAAACACTGGTGAATATTCACAATATTCCTCCACATCAGGGTATGAGACACTGAATGTCGTCCCTGAGATGTTTTAGTCGAGATACAACAGAGGCTGCTCAACATGTAAAACCATTTGCTGAACTTAACCACCTTTGTCTTGGAAAGTTGAGAGGTTTCATACCTAAAAAGCTCCTCTAAGATGAATCCCAGCTATGAGTAAGAGCTCTGCAGCATTTCCCTGAGCAGCAATCACACAGTGGCAAACTGGACTCCTCACAGAAGGGATGTGAGAGAGGAGGAAGAGTCCATGGCCAACAGCTCAGCCTGGGCCAGCAAAGCAGGGCTGAACCTGCTCCCTGCTTGGACACAGCCCTTGTTCCCAGAGCCTCCCCATGCTCTGCTCCTGCCACAGGGACACCCTGGCCAGGGCTGGTCTGTGTTTGTACCACGCAGAGCCATAAATTTAAACAGCACTTCCCAGGCTCCTCTTTTTCAGGAGTAATTCCCTTTAAGTCAATGGATTTACACAATGGATTTGCTGCTGCCAGAAGAAAATCAGGCCTGTAGAAAGACACACATCCTTTGCCAAGGAAATCTCAGAGCTAACTACTCGAATTGTGCAGTCAAGCTGCAGAGAGGTCAAGTGGACAGACGACAGGACTGGGACATATAGGAAGTCCCTGGTTCAAACCTCAGCTCTTAAAATGTCATGCGTTGTGACCTTGGGCGAGTCAGTTCATCCCCTCATACCTCCATTTCCCCCTTCCCCTTTGTCTGACTTGTCTGTTTAATTTGGAATTTGTTCCAAGAAGGGTGCCTTGCCTCATGTCTTGGGCTGGGGCACTGACACCTCTCCTCCCCCTTGCTGGAGGACTGGCTTGGAGGCTTTGTTTCCTGCCAGCACCGAGCCCCTGCTTCCGTCCCCACGAGCAGGGACCACCAGCTGTCCATCAGGGGACAGGCAGAGCTGTCACCCCCTGGGATAACACAGCAATGGCCTGGGAGGGTCTGGCACTTGTAATTTCACAGTTGGGAGGTGGAAGGAAGTCCTCACTTTGAACAGTTGCTTCACAACCCAGATCACTAAAGATGCTTTAAAACGAAAGCTTTGACCCTACAGAGCGGAGCCATGAGCTTGTGGTGGGTTCAGCTGGCAGCAAACGTGGCTCACTGGCATGAAAAGCCTCAAGGGCTGGGGTTTGTGTCTCTAGTGTGTGGGTATGTGTGTGTGTGTGAGTGTCAGGAGCAGAGCCAGGCCAAGAACCAGCTCTCCTGAAAAGCCCCATCTGTTTGTCTCAGCTCCTTCCTGCAGCAGCTCGGCCGTTATCGGTGGCAAATGTCCAGAGTCGCTTGTCAAGCACAGAGCTGCCAAAAATCATTAAAACACAATGGCCCCCTGTGCCAGCCAACTGTGAAACTGCTCCAAAGGGAGCCTGATAAACACACATATGCCTATAATAGCCCAGAGAGAGGCAGGTATTTCCTATGTGCTTTAATGATCTGAGCAGCCCGGGAGATGCTGCCATCAGATATTCCTGCCCTTTTCTGTTGTGGCAACTCGCGAGGGCGTTTGATGGCGAGGGGAAGGGGAACAAAGCAGGTGGCTAATGGGCTGTTTTGTGTTTCAGTGGAGCACGACAGAGAGTTTCACCACCAGCGCTGCCACTACCGAGAGTTCAGGTTTGATCTCTCGCGGATCCCCGAGGGGGAGGCGGTGACGGCGGCCGAGTTCAGGATTTACAAGGATTTCATCCGCGAGCGCTTCGACAACGAGACCTTCCAGATCAGCGTCTACCAGGTCCTGCAGGAGCACCCGGGAAGGTGAGGGACAGGCAGGGATTGCTCCTGCACGGAGTCACACCCAGGAACACACCAGGAGCTCCTGGTTGTGGCTGGGTTTGGCATCAGAGCCCGGGGAGCCTCAGCAGAGGCAGCACCTGACCCTGTGTGCTGTGACCTGGGGAGGTGTTGGGGTCCTGCTCACAGGGTCCAGTCCTGGCCAGCTCCAGACCCCGGTGGGTTACCCAGACAGTGGATTGAAGGTAAAAGACAGAGGTGCCCTTGCTTTTCTTGGGACTACAATCCCAATTTTATTCGTAGAACACAAATATTCCAGGAGCAGGGAAAAAGGGCTGAAAAAACCCACATGTCTTGGGTTTTTAAGCCCCAGGAAAGGAGGGAGGGCAGGAGAGGAACCACAACCAATGGGAAGTGACCCAAGGGAGGGGAAAGGGGGTGTAAAAGTGGGGAACTAATTAAGGATACCAAAACCCAGAGGGGGTTGCAGGACATGCCGTGTGCAAGATACAATGGAACTATTTTTGTGTGCAAATATGACAAACCACCCAGTGCAATAGAATAACAAAAATGAACTATTTAGTGCACTACAATGGGGAGAGGGTGCCCTGTGAGCCTCCCATGCCCCAGGGAGCATCCCCAGCACTCCTGCCCCGGCCTCTGGGAGCACTCAGCCATGTGCTAGTGCAGAAAATATATCATAAACAGGAATATTTCAAGATTTCTGGAAGTATTCCTCTCTTCCTCCTGCCTCTGATGGATCCTGAGGTGGCAAACCCCAATTGCTTCCTTTGGAACTGTAGCTTAATTACTAGCCCTTATTATCAAAGGCATTCAAGCTCCCTAATTAACAAAGACAGATGACACCGTGCTTTTTATATTGACTGATTGTTTTGCATGTGCAAAACTACAAGATGAGCCATTAAATCCCTTCCAAGCAATTATTAATGTATGCCGAGCTCCCTGACAAATCCTCCAGGGAACTTGAATAAGAACATATGTTCAATTTTCTCATCTGGTTTTGGTTCCTATTAATCAGCAATCCCAAACCACTTATCAAAGGCACTTAGTTTCATTTGCACATAGTTCCTTCACATACAAATCCTACCAAAAGTGAGATTGCCTTTATTTACATGAAAAGTATTTACAATCACATTCTAGTCAGAAGTTATTCTTTAGGACTACTCAGTATGGGCTAGTAATACTACAGTCCTAATTTAGGTTTATGGAAAGAGAAACACTAGGGATTTAAAAAGTGAAAAGTCCAAAAGGGTAAGGAAAAAAGTATAATCAGGACTCTGGCTTTACCGTTTTATAAGAGCTAATAAAAATGCAGAAAAAATTGAAATATATCAGGAAACCTTGTCAACTTTTTTTTAATGGTGGGAATTTCTACTGGCTTTGATGGATGGTAAAAATATTTAACCACTGGTGTGTTTCCTTCCACATCTGAAATTCTGATTTTATAGCTTAAAACTCACAGTTCTCCTGGCATTTCTAATGATGCAATCGTTTGCAGTGTTTGGGGACTGTGCTAAAATTAATCTATTTTTATCAAACAGTGGTAATTCAAGCTGTGCATTTTAACCAGGTCTTCCATAAAGAAGACAACAAGCCAGAACTGTGCACAGGACCCATCAGATGTCCTGCTTACCCCATAAGCATTTCAGTTTATTCCCTCTTAGGCCATTCCAGAGGCAGCAGCCTCCCTTTGCTGTATTTCTCAAGCAGGTTCTTTAGGCACAAGCCTGCAGGGATGAATTTCCAGTCCTGGGAAGAGCAGAAACTGTAGAGGTGTTGGCAGAGGAGGAGGCACCAACTTGTGCCAGGGCATTGGGGAATTGGCCAGGAACCTGTTCTTGAATAAAAGACCTTCCTTATCAGATGCCAGGGAAGTTCTCCCTCAGGTCCTGATGAGTGAGGGGCCCACTAGGAATCCTACTGACAGAGTCAGAATGAGATCTGATACCTTAATTTCGCAATGGTGCATCCAAAAGTTTGTCACTGCTTTGTTTAGAGAGGATGGGAAGGTACTGCTGGGGATAGTTGTGTGTGGAGCTGCAAATGCTTCTGCAAACTCCTCCACTAATTCCTGTTCCTAAAGGAAAAATATTGTATGCAAAGGGAGGGCATATACATCAAGCAGTGTCTGGAAGAGGTGAGGAATCCTGCTAATTATACAGATGTTCCAGCCACAAGATTAGATGCAGTTTTACTGCATCATATTCACCACAGGAACACGATTTTTAATGAGTGTTCATGCATATTCCCCTCCTGCATACATTTTGGCACAGGCTATGGCGAGCTTTGAACAGTTTGTCCTGAAAAAAAATATTCCTGTTGGTTTGGATTGACCAAAGGTAAAAATATTGTCACTTAACATTTGTCAAAATATTTGCTCTTTTTTTCTGCATTTTTCCACTGACATTTTCCACCCGGCCCTGTCACAGCCCAGTCATCCAAGTCAGTGTGTCATTGGGCAAGTGGAGAAAGAAAACAAACTCTCTCCAGTGTTGATCAAAAAACACCCATCCACTTTGATGCTTCCTTGGCTGTTTGTCTCATCCTGAGCCTCTGGAAAGTCAGCCCCATCTGAGGTTGTTAGCAACAAGAGCAAAACAAAGCCAAACCCTCACCCCCACCCCACGCAGGCAGGGAAACCTCTGCTGCCTTTGGGTTTCCTTCTCTGCTGCTGACACAGGAGCACTGCTGGATTTGCCTTTTGAGACCTGGAGAGGGAGGGATTCTCCAGGCTGGTGCTGCTCCTGTGCAGTGCCCGAGGCACAGCAGCTCCTGCCAGGCTCAGCTCAGCGTCACCTCGCACACAGCAGAGAGCAGAACAACTCACAACAGCACAGGGACAGCTGAGGGTGGCTGGAGAGATTTTTCCCTCTGTGAGGTGTGCTGGAGGCAGGATTTTCGGTTAAACCACAGGTGAGCCTCCAGTTTGGGGGGTGTGATGGTGCCCTCAGCTCACATAAAAGCAGAGGTATGAGCAGTTCAGCAGTTAATGACTTCACGAGTTCAGACAGGCTGGAGGTATCTAACCACCAACATCTCTTGTGTGCACTTCATTGTCAGTGAAAAATACAGGCTTAGGTGTTTCCAGAGCAACACCCCCAGCAGACTGTTCCTGAAATCCTGCCCCTCAACAGCACAAATGTTTGCAGGGTAGAAACTCTTCCCCCATCCACCTGGCCAACCCAACAACCCTGGCAGTAAAAACGAGAGCCCAGCCCTGTCCTTTGCAGCAGAGGAGATGCCACTTGACTTTGGACTGCTGGAATTTATATCTCTGTTGGACAGAAGATATTATTACAGGTGTTTGTAGGAAATCAGGCTAAATGATCAAATGTTCTTTCTTCTCCAAACCTTTCATCGCCAGGAAAGCTCTTCAAACTGGCAACATCTCCTTGATAAAAAGGCATGCACAGCATTCTTTAGGCACATAGCATCACTGCTGCACTTTGGGCAAACAAGTACATTCATGAACAAAAATGTCCCAAACCTCACAAACGCTGGTGATGTTTTAACTGGTGTAACACGTCTCAAAGCTCTCGAGTGCATAGCTCAGAGTCCAGTGACTCATGGCCAGCTTCTGTTTGGGCTTCGTGGCTCACTCACCCAAAAGCCTGGGTTTTACAAAGCCTGACCTGAGAAGGGTGAGAGCAGCAGGACATGCAGTCCAGGTCTGTGGGGACAAACCCTTCTCAGTGGCTCCCACTGGAGAGCCAGGTGCAGCTCAAGGCTCATCCCTCCTGGAAAAGGAGGGAGAGCAAAGCACATCCCAGTGCTAAATCAGGGCGTCCCCCTCAGCTCATTAGCCAGAAGCCAATAAATGCAGAAAAAAAATGCAGACTGTAGAGCTGCCCCAAAGCCCAGAGCTCGATCCTGCTTTTCTGTCTGCACCTTTTGAAGCTGAAATACCTCATCCCAGAGTTACATCTCCTATTTCCCTGGACCCAGCACTTGCACTGCCGAGTGAATCCCAATCCCTTTGAAGTCGATGGGAGTTTTCTTACTGGAGAGAACAAAACCAGATACTTGACCAGCCTTTGGTAATTGAAATGTAGTTGTTACATGTTCACTTTGTGGCCATTATGGATTTCACGGGCTTCAAAGGCAGTGATTTGAATGCTCATGTTACCAAGCCCTACAGAAAAATCAGATCGTGCAGGATGCATTCCTGGGTTTGCCTTGCAGCTGGAACGCTTTAGCTTGAGCTTCAAACCACACCACTGCTGCACCAGATCAAACCTGAGCCCCTCTCCAGACCCCTTTCTGCCCTTCATTGGAGCCTGGCTCCCTGTTGTGGGTTGAAACATGTAATTCTAGTACCTAAGAAAGGCTCAGGCCCACCCAACCCATAAAGCAGATGTGCCTTCTTTTTGGGAGCTTTTTTAAGTACCAGTGGCTTTTTAAAGTTCTCAGGATGGTGCAGCACAGTTTGATTTAATGATGTGCTCCAGCACCATGGCAGGATCTACAAACACAATAACTTCCAGGATAATTTTTGGTGACTTATCTGCAACTCAGCTGATAACTGCATTTATCTCTCATCTGAGCACAGGGATCCTGCAGCTCTCCAGGGACAGAGCTGCACCTGGTTTTCTCCTCCAGACCATTCCCAAAAGCCACTGCAGCCTGCAAAAAAAAACCTCTGACAAATCTTGAACTTAGCAAGGCACAACTCTTCACAGGCACTTGAGGAGCTGCAGGAGGCATTTTGCACACCCCAGAGGGTCCTTGCTGGGTAAAGTGATGCACTCATGAACAGCCCTTCAATGATGAGCAGAAACAGCTGGATGGAAAGTGCCAGAGATGTGTGTGTAACCTCATTTCTCTCTGCACTGTTTTTACAAGAGGCTTCATGTTTAGGAAACATGTTGCATCTCAGTAACAAACTCCCATTTTTAATCAGCCTTTGAGATCTGGATCTTACCCTCCTCCAACACTGTGTGAGAGAGGCAACACAGCTTCTAGAAGCACACAAAGCAGAATTAAGAATCTGCTGCAATTCTAAAGTGAATTTATTCCACTAGATTCAACAGAATTTGCACAGATCTGTTTCACTACCAGTACAGCCAGTTTTCAGGCCAATCCTTGGGAAACACCTCTAGCAAACTGAATTCCTGCTGTGGACATCCCTTCACCTGGCAGAGCCCCCAGGCTGTGTTTGGGGGTATGGGGAGAGCTTTTATCAGTGGGGAGAGCTTTTATCAGTGGGGAGGGAGAGGGAAGGATAAGCAGGATATCCCAGGCACAGGGAAGGGAAGGTGTGGGAGGAGGGCTGCATCAGGTCTGTGTACAGAAGGGCGTTGCAAACGTGCCAGGGAGAGGCCCAGGGAGATCCTGGGGCCCTCTCAAAGTAGGAAAGTCTGAAAAATATTTTCCTAAGCTTGTCTTTGGACAGCTGCAGCTGAGCAATGACACCAAGCAAGCTGGAATCTGGATATGGCAGGTTTCTAATCCAAACAGATGTCTTCTAACCCCACACCTCCTCTCACCCTCCCAGGATGCCCTTTTTGCCTTCTCCTCCCTCCACCTGCTCAAACCTGGATGTGAATAAGCCCCTTCCCCCTGTGCCAGCTCTTTCCTGGGGCTGTCTGCTGGAAAACTGTGACCCAAACAGCCCCTCTAGGGTTAGAGTAGGAGTCAAGAGGAGAGGGTTGTGCTCCTGGCTCAGACACTGTGCTTTACTTGCTGAATCAATAAGAATTCAACATATCCATGCCTCAAGTGTTTCCTACTTTAAAACAGAAGGGTTAACCCACATTTTAAAGCCACTCAAAGGCTGTTGCACGGTGCCAATGTGTGGTTACTGTTTAAAACACTGATAGGTTTGTAATTCCTGCAGGTAGCAGGGAGGGATCAGGGCAGCCCAGCTGCTCCTTGGGGTGCTCTTTGAGGGATTTACCTGTCCCTGCTGCTGCCAGGACAGAGCCAGGGGCTCTGGGGCTGCTCACAGAAATCACCCTGTCTTACAGTGCAATGGAAATTGCCAGGAGTCACCTCCACTGCTGCTGCCTGTCCTTTTTCCCATTTATTTTTATCCCACTTGGAAGTGCTCATTTGTGTTTACTACCACTTGTCAGCCAGCAGCTTGAAATAACAGGGCTGATGAGCAGGATGGGGACAGTGAGTGGAGAAAACAGAGGTAAAAGCAGGGACTGTTTGGCAAGAGGACTGTCCTAAAATAGTGTAGACCTTACAGCATGAGAGTCTATAAATGCAGAGTTTTATCTCCTGTTCTCCTGCTAATGCAGAATTTCTATCTCTGTGTTTTCATCCATGTTCCCCTCGTGCCCCAGCTCACCAAGGCAGGTGATGGGGCAGATGCAGCAATTCTCATTTTTATATATATTTCTAGTGTTCATGGCTACAAACCAAAGGGACTGAAAATTACCCCAGCAAAAAGCAAAGAAGCCATGCAGACTGTTTTCATGGTTGTTAACCCTTTATCTCATTTTAGAATTGCCATGTTGCAACAATTTCCTTTATCCCACACCTCCCCTTCTCTGCCTTTTCTGTGCTTGTGTTCTCTTATTTCTGTGCTCATCCTCACTTCTTCCAGCCCTTTTCTCTTTGCCTAAATATTTGTGATCCCTTTCCTTTACCACCACCAGCCCTTTGGCAGGTCAGCCCTTCCACCTCCAAAGCTCCAGCTGCTTCCCAGACACGACCTCACATGCATCCTGCCCAGCCACCCTCACGCTGCAGAGCTTGTTACTCACCCCTGAGCCCAGAAAACAAGCTCACTCAGGAAGTTTCACAGACCACACAGCACTTCCATGACCTGCAGACAAATTTTTGGGAGCGCTTTCTAACAGGGGAGGTGACTCCCCTGTCTGGCATCCAGTGCCAGACACTACCAAAGACACCAGCAGGCACATGCCAACCTCCTGTCCTCATCTCAGGCTCTGCTGAGAGCCTGACCCTTGAGAAAACCGAGCAGAAAGCCCCAAATTTTATCACTGCTAAAAGCTCTGACACTCCCGCTGATGTCAGTGCTTTGAACGCTGAGCCATTTTGATGTGGTCTCAACAGAACATACTTGTGGTCTGGATGCAGGCTTTGTAATTTATGTAACTCTAATCTAGACATTAACATTTCCATGTCCCAGCTTAATTTTTTTTTTTTGTGAAAGGAGGATCATGTGCCTTTCCTATCTCCTGCTCTGGAAAAAGGCGTGGTGCAGTTTCTTGCAGGCACTGAAGTTCTAAAATGAAGGAACTGAATGCAGGGCCAAGGAACCAAAGGGGTTTTTTTGCCTCTTTGCTGCAGAGCCATCATTCACATGGCTCCAGGAACATGCTCTGTGGGTACACAGCTGGAAGATGAGGTGCAGGAGTGAGATGGGCACTAGAAACCTTTTCTCTCTGAGCTGAGATCTTCATCTCGCAGCTAAAACCCAAAGCAAGCCACATGAGTTAGGCTTAACCAGCACTACTTTATGTGACAAGTCATTAGATGGGAGCCCTCAGAATAAATGTTGTTTAAGTCTCAGCAGAACAACATTTCTCTGCTGTGTTTACTGTGTCTTGTCCAACGAGGATATCTCAAGGGCTGGCTGCCTATTAGCTGGTGATTTAATGCTGTTTGCCTGTCTTTGGAGAGCAGGACATTCCACTTCAAGGAGGTTGTTCTTTTTGAAAAGAATGAGGGGTTTCTTTCCATCAGAACAGGAGCCTCTGCTTGCAAACACCAGTGAGGTTTTGCATCCCACCCCTGGCTACTGCTGGTGGAAAATGCTAATCCAGGAGTGCCTGAACTCCTCCAGAGAGCATCTAACACCGGGCTTTTTTGGGGGTCCAAACGTTCCAAGTGTGTGTGGGAAGGACATTTCCCTTCAGTGGGTCCCTTTGATCTCTGTCACTTCGGGCTTCCCCTGCAGGCCCATTGTTTGCACATCGCTGTAACTACAGGAAAACAAACGCATTATACAATTTCCCAGACTGACTCACCCTGGTACTTGATGCCTCATGTTGTCTGCTCACCCCGATTGCATCATGTCAGCATGGGAAGCTTAAAGGCTGTTTTTTTTTTTCTGAGTAATAATACTGCAGTTGAGCAGGAGCTACAAGCAAAAGAAAAAAAATTATCATGATGGCTACGATCAACTACAAAGGGAGAAAACCAAGCAAGCCAAGCCCCTGTTAGCTAAACCTTGTGTAAATCATGAGTTCCAGTCAGGGGCCATGCTTAAATAATGTTACTATGTGAGTGTAAAAAACCCTTTACTCCTGGAAACTTGGCTTCAGCCAGTGGAATGGGCCAATCCATTGAGATTCCCTCATCCCTGGCTCCTCTGGGATGTGTTTGGTGTAAACAGGGAAGGGTGGGAGGTGTGCTGGGCTGTGGGCACAGGGCCACTGCTCCTGGGTGGGGATGAAACCCCAGGAAATCTGTCCCCTGGTTGGGTTCATCTTGCATTGCTGTAATTCATGTGAGAGGGGTGAATCCATCCTGTGGAACTTTGGCTCTCCTGGGAACACTCAGCAAAGCTGAACTCCCAACACCTGCACTGAGCCTCTGCAGTGCTGCACCACAGCCCCTTCCTGAGCTCTTTGGTTCCCAAACATCCCCTGGAATTCTTCCACAAACCAGAGCTTTGCTTAAAGGCAAGCATTAATTGCACCCCCAGCAGCACTGGCTGCACATTCAGCCATGGGGTATCCAAATTTATCATGCAGGATTTTCTTATATCCTTACAGATATAATATCTTGAATATAATTATAATTCTTTTTATATTATATTTATAATTATAGAAATATATAAGATATTTAATTATATGAAATATATTTATTTATATGTGCATATATTTTAATATTAATATATTTATCTATAAATATATACTTCTAATTCTTTAACTATAATTACAGAAATATAATTATAATATAATTAATACAAGTATCCTTACAGAAATCTCATTTCATGTAAGCCAGCACAGTCAGAGGTGGATGGTGACAACCTTTAGCTCATGGAGGAAAACTCATCCCTTACACACTCTGGCCCACTAAGGTTGAAAGGAAAGCTAAATAGTAAAAGCACTGCAAAAACTCCTCCATTCCTGTTCTGTGTGGGGCAAAAGCTTCTAATTTCTTGGTATGTCAAAGGGAAAAGAA
This sequence comes from Alaudala cheleensis, assembly GCA_013398995.1. Lineage (NCBI taxonomy): Eukaryota > Metazoa > Chordata > Aves > Passeriformes > Alaudidae > Alaudala > Alaudala cheleensis. The sequence continues at coordinate 233,053 of VWYE01015126.1, forward strand.
TCACTAAAAGCTGTGAGTCAAAAGCCCTTATGCCAACAGCTCTCCTCAGTTTCATTTCTGATCACTTGATGTTTCATGCAAACAAGAGGCACGGTGTAAACCAAACTAAATATATATATTTGCACTGATAAATCCATAGTGACAAAATTCATAAGGCCCTTTTGAAGCTTTGAGGATGTGATTAAAGGGTTTTTCAAGGATAGGTCTTCATTCAAAGGGATATAATTACACTTGAACAAGTTATCATGTTTGTTCACTGTAGGTACAAAAGCAACTCTTACAGGACTTGTCTAGACACTTCCACCATGTGCCTTTGTTCTTTTAAAGTAATCTTTTTTAAAAGAACTGCAACAACATCCATTTTAAAATCTTTTATCTCCTTTTAAGACTCCTTCCTTTACAGAACCTGTGCTTTCTCAAATTTTCATTTTTCAGGAATTTGCCAGGAAACATCTTGTAAATCTGAAATAATTTCACTTTTTTCAAAAGAACAGAACCTCTCTATTTAGGATCTTTTTCTACAGCTACAGCAACCAAGCAGTGGCTTTAAAAAAACCACCAAGCAATGAATTGAGAAAAGACTGTGACCCTCAGCAGCACAGACCTGTGACTGTGCAGAGGGTGACTGCCTCAATCAGTTACCTGTAACCTCAGAGGAGCAAACGAAAGTAAACCCATTACTTATGTTAATGCATGCACACCAGTGTTCCAGCTGGCTTGCACCAACAGTTCTGCATCAAAGTCAGGAAATTATGTGTGGAAAGGCTAATGAGCAGCATTGTCTGCCCAATTACCGGGTTTGCATATGCAAACAGCAATTCTGCAGATCCGTGCAGGAGCTCAAGGTTAACAGCAAAGTAACCCCAAAGCACCTCAGCTCTGTTCCAACCCATCCTCTCTTTTTGGAAGAGAAGTGAGGGTGATTAGAGGGGAACACTCCCACCAGCCCAGCTCTGCCTGCCGCTGGAATCCCGATCCCTGTGTGCTGCCCAAAGGGAGCCTGTGGACACTCCAGTGTGTTGGAGCTCTGGATGCTGAAAATTTTAGCTTTTCTGTATGAAAAAGTGCTGACCCTCAAGCAAGCACCACAACTGACTTGAGGCCCTGAGACAGAGTGAGAGCACAGGGGTTGTGGGTGTGGAGTTTGATTAGAAGTGTGTGATCTCACAGGGTGAAACGCTCAGGGTTTGAGATTTTAGTGTATAGTAAAGTGTGTGAGCCAAGATGGAGAACTTAGGGCGTTGTCTAAGACTCTGTTTTTAACCTTCTTCTTCCTGGGTTTAGGTGGTTTTCTGCAATTGGGTGAAAAAGGTCCTCATTGTAGACCTTCAGTGGCCATCATTGGGTCAAAAACATCAGTAATAGAGGTGTCATCCCGTTATTGTGCTTAAAAACCTTGAGAAAAAGTCAGTAGTAGCCAATTTTGCCACATTTTTCTGACAGCTAGATAGAGCTCATGGCTTGTGAGTCTGTAAATAGTCTGTGAATAGATAAGATATAATAAATCACCAAGTCCCAACTTGAACTTAACGTTTCCCTTGTCTCATTCATCCTGACCTTGGCAAGAACAAGAACAAAAGGAGCCCTCGCTGTCACACCAGTGGGAATCCTGGCTAACTGGGGAATTTCTCTTTGCTCCAGGGATTCAGACCTGTTCCTGCTGGACTCCAGGACGATCTGGGCTGCGGAGGAGGGGTGGCTGGTGTTCGACATCACCGCCACCAGCAACCACTGGGTGGTGAACCCCCAGCACAACCTGGGGCTGCAGCTCTCCGTGGAAGGCATTGATGGTGAGTGTCACACACCAGCAGCAGCAGCAGCCAGGGGCTTCTCTGCTTCAGGCACAGGGTTCCCCCAGCCAGGGGAAGCACTGAGAGCTCAGCAATCGTGTGCTGTGAACGCAGCAGGGTTTTGATGCAACACTTCATGCTTGGGCAATCCTCAAGGGTTTGAGCGAAGTAAGAAACCAAAATAAATCAGCTCTAAAGTTTCTTTGTATCTGCTGTTACATGAGCTGTAATCATGAGGCAAATACAGTCCACAAAAAAAAGAGAAATCACTCAAAATAAGTGAACTGAGAGCCCTTTTCCCACTCTCTCTGGCCAGGCTGGCTTGCAGGGCTTCTCCAGGAAAGTGTCAGCTGTCCTTTGGTGTGTTTGATTGATGGCTGACAAGGCCCAGCTCTGTTCTCAACCATCAACATAACTTGGATTTAGCAGCAGCACTCAGTAGTTTGGGACAGAATAATCCTGGATATCACCTCTGCATTTCACAGCAGCACCCAGACATCCCTGGACAGCAACAGGGAGAAACATTGAATTTCCCACTGCCATCCTCTCCTTGCCATTTTTGTAAATAATTGATTTAATTCTACAGAGAAATCTATTTAGAGTCTTTTACCAAAAATCACATTATTCTAAAGCCCAGGATGAAGGGACACATGGATGATAATCAAGATTTTGTACAAAGTTATCAGATGCAGCAATAAGCAAAATGTCTCAAAACATTTCTTTCTCTCAGCCAAGGTATATCTGGAACTCTGTCAGCATTTCATACAAGGCATTTTTATTTTAAGCTAATAACCTTCCAGTGGGAATTTAGTGTTCCTATGGGCCGAGTTTTATGGCTCCTTTTATAGGATCACTTCAAATTATAGGCTGGTGAACTTGAAGAAACCCCTCTCAAGAATGCAGGAAAAGCTAATGCTAAGTGGATTTGGGGCAAAATGATTAAATGTAGGACTATTGAATGTAACTTTTACACAGAGATATGAAATGAAGTCAGCTGTGCTGAGCTGCTCTTGTCAGAAGTCCAGGTCTTTGAAAAGGGTCGATGCCATGACCAGGGCAGCAGCTCCGGTGTTATCCCTCCCTGTGTCACCCTGGCTGCTGGCAGAGCTGCTGCAGCCCCTCCCAGCAGTGTGTTTTGCCTGCAGGGCAGAGCATCAACCCCAAGCTGGCGGGGCTCATCGGCAGGCACGGCCCCCAGAACAAGCAGCCCTTCACCGTCGCCTTCTTCAAGGCCACCGAGGTTCACCTGCGCAGCATCCGCTCCACGGGGGGCAAGCAGAGGAGCCAGAACAGGTCCAAAACACCAAAGAACCAGGAGGCTTTCCGGGTGTCCAACGTTGCAGGTACAGCTCAGGTGCCTGGGGTGGTGTTTGAGGGCGTGGGGTGGTGTTTGGGATGGTTTCTTCCACGTTTTCTCTTCGTTGTTCCAGCGCTGGTTTGAGACCGTTGTGGGGGTCGGGGTTATTCCAAAAAATGTCAGGAAGAAGAGTGTTCCCTTGGAGGGATTTCTTGGTGCACATTTATAAAATACCCCAAGCACTTAAGCAGTGCTTAAGCAGAAAAAACTTAAGCAGAAAAACTTAAGCAGAAAAACTCCCTTTTCTCCTGTATGAAATAAATTCTCGTTTACAAACAGAAGATAATTACGTAAAGGCAATGAGCGAGTGAGCAATGGGTCTGAATCCAAGTGCTGCTCATTTTCAGGGCTTGTGATTTTAGGTTTAGCCCCTAAAAAGTGTAGTAGTCCCAAAATTTTTGCACAGAAGAGGAAAACCCATTCATTCTCAGAATAAGCATGCCTATTCTGGGGGGAGCTGTGCTTCCTAATTTGGAAGAAAACTCCATCAGGCATTTGAAATAGAAACGTGGCTTAATTATGTGATACTTTAGAGTAACAGGCCCTTGATGATGGTCCCAGCAGGAGCCACAGCTCAGGGCTGGCTCTGCTGAGGCAGCAGCAAATTCCAGCTGCTCCTGGGAGTGCCTCACTCAGTGGAAGGAGAGGTTGTGAGGAGCAGAATGAAAACAGAGTTTCCAATCGTATTTTTATAGAATCATTAAGGTTGGAAAAGACCCCAAAGACCATCAAGTCCAACCTTTGACCAATTCCCACCTTGTCAACCAGCCCAGAGCTGAGTGCCACATCCAGACCTTTGAACACCTCCAGAGATGGGGACTCCACTGCCTTCCTGGCAGCTCCTTCCAATGAAGAAATTCTTCCTGAGCCATTCTTTCTACCTGGGTCTTCAGCTCAGGCTAAATGTCCAGTAAAACATTAAAACTGCACTGATTCTCCTTTTATGTGTAGGCAATAATGAGAGTGATCTCTGTGTTGCTATTAGGAGGTCAGAGGAAGTCCAGGGGGAAAAAATTATAAAATATTTTTAA
>VWYE01015127.1:4400-69921 GCA_013398995.1 Alaudala cheleensis
TATTCGGCCGACCTGCTTGTATAAACAACAAAAAAATCGGTTTGATAGATCTCTCCCTCTCCTCTCCTCCCGTTTAAGTCCTATTTATCTTTTGCCAGGCTAGAAATAGTTATCCCATTGTGGTTTGTACAGGTTTATTGTGTGTGTGATTAAGTCCTGTGTAATTGTGGTTAGTCTGTTTGTCTTGGTAATAGTTTAAAGAGTAATCTGCAGTTTTTTGACTGATCTACACGTGTCTGACCTTATAAACAGTCTGTTTGTGGCTAAGTTAAAAAAATTCTATTTACAGTTTTCTCTTTGAATTTTGTAAAAAAAAAAATCACTTCATTGTGACTAAAGGCAATAGCTGTAATAAGGAAGTGGTAGTGTTTGCTTTGCCTTTCATTGCATAAGGTAGATGATGACTTGTAATACTTTTGTTCACCATCTATTATATCTCTTCTGATTTGAGTACTTTGCAGATTCTTATCTCTGCCCTTCGGGGTCATCAGAATGAAAGACTGATGGCTTGCACTCAATCCCTGTTTTTGGAGGAGAGCATCAGCATCTCTGAGCTTGAGACTGCTCCTCCTGCCTTTAGCCTCTTTTAGTGTTCAAATCAGTTGAATTTCTCGGGCTCTATCACTGACCCAGAGTATTCGCAAGGGCTGTTCTGTATCAAAACAGTGAAGGAAATTCATGGGCCTGGCCTTTTTCTGGCTGGTAGCCATGGCAGAAACTCTTGACGACAGATGCTTTTCTCTCCAACCCAGCAGCTCTTCTGCCAAGGGGATGAGACACCCTGGCCTCCTGGCTATGGTGACCCATAGTAGCATCTTGCCAGCCTACTGTTGTCTTCAAGAGCTGGTTTAATGGCTTCGCTTTTTAGTTCATAGTAACAACTAAATTGCTGTAATTATAGCTGGAGTCCTGGTAAGTTGATTTATTGAGATCTGTGGCTGCAGGCCATGTAGGATTAATTATCAGAGACACAATTGAACAAGGTTTTTTGTCCCAGTGTTGGTGAACCTTTGCCTCAGTGATTCACTCCAGTAACTGACAGTTGTCACTATTCAATATTGTGTAGTTTGAGAAGGACTCTGAGTAGATTACTTTTTAGTTTAATATTTTGTAAAGCTTTTAGATTTTATTTAAGTTCTTGTGGTTTCAGCAGTGTCTAAACTAGGTCTTGCAATTTGTAGGCTTGAANGTGACTTTTTAGTTCATTCTTTTTTGTAAAGCTTTTAGGTTTTATTTAAATTCTTGTGGTTTTAGCAGTGTCTAAACTAGGTCTTGCAATTTGTAGGCTTGAAGTGTGAGTATGCTTGTCACCTTATTCTTCCTGCCTTATTTATTTATTGTCAGTTCCTTGCAAGTTTGGTGGAGGATAAGAAATATGACCCTTACTTAAATCATGCTTTTAGGAGCTTTAATTACGTTGGCTTTGTCAGATGAGTTCCCATTCTGTTCCTGTTCATTCCCAGCTCCTTTTGAGCTTTTGAGCTGAGTTGTTCTCAGCTGTCACAGAGGTGCTCAGGTGTCTGCTGACAGTATTTTTCATCTTATATTGTTGAGCCTTCATCTCTTGAAGGACAGTGGACAGACCAGGCCAAAGGCTGAAGTCTTTTTGCAAACTTGGGAATTGCCTTTTATCTTTACACCCTGCTCTCAATTTCAGACATAGACTGGTAGGTTTTTGCTTCCTCAACACATTTACTGTTAAAGCGGGAAGTGCTTAAATCCTGCCTAAATCCTAATTCCTTGTTCTGTCCTTGCTGGTCTCAATGATAATCACAAAGGTTACCTTGATGTATTTAGCTCTCCAGTTGGGATATTTGTGTTCTGGGCAGTGGTTCATATTTCCTAATGTCTGGATGATTGACTAATGAAGGACAAAACAGTGGAGGTGGTCCAAGGATTAGTGCAGAACCACCAGGCACAGTTTGTCTTTTTTAACTGATCTCTCAAGGAGCCTGTCTGGCTGGGCCAGTGAATGGTTCAGAGCAGCTAAAATTATACGCTGCTTTTCTAGTTCAAGGCTAGGATTTGTTGAGCTTGGGTCTCTGCTTTTCTTTGTAAATGCCTGATTGATTCCTCTAAAACTTGTAGAGAGCAAAATGTGTTTTTTTCCGATGGAAGAAATTTTTACTTATTTTATTGTTTTTTAACTGATAAACAGAAAATACTTAATTTCTCTTGTGTTCTGGGGTTTGAGTTTCAAACCAAAGCTCACTAAGTTAAGCAGCCATTCATTTAGCTTCCTTGGTGTTTGTTGTTTTAGTGGAAATTTTTATTCAAAACTTGTTCCGGATGGATAGAAACCATTGCCAAAACTAAAGATCAAGTTAAAAAACCCCCAACCAATCCCCAACCAAAAAAACCCTGTTTCTCAGGTGGTTTGTTTTGTTTTGGCTTCTTTCTTTTGTTTGTTAGTTTGTTTTTATTTTAGCTGTAACTTGTAGCATGAATGAAGTCTCCACTTAAAAATGTTCAGCCTTTTATGCCAGTATCCTGAGACCTTGCTCTTATCCTAGTATGTTCAAAATGGACCTTGAAGGTGAGGATGGTAGTTGTGCAAAAGGGTTACTGTTTCCTTTTCTGAAGAAAAGAGGCTGCTACAGATTTTTTTAAGGACTATTGTATCTGGAAATTAATCCATTAATCCTATTTCTTCTTTGGTTTTGGCAGTACTTACAGCAGCAAGGTGTTCCGTGTTACCTTCCTGACTTTGGCTGTGTCTGTGGCTGTGCCACTGCTTGGAGTGACTGTTCTCCTGGATTGTCCTATAGACCCTCAGCCCATAAGGTAAGTGGTTGAAGGAAGTGTTCTGGAAGCATAACTTTTCCTGTGTGCTCTGTTGTTTTGTTTCTGCAAACAAGAGTTAACGGCGCAAAGTGGTTCTATCTGGATTGAAAAATGGGGGAGTGATTGCAATATTATCCACACCCAGTCTGTTTCTGAGCCACCTTGTGCAGTTATGTGTCCCTGCTGATCACTGAAGGAGCTGAATTACTTTCTTTCATCATTAATCTAGAAAAATATTTTCTGCTACCCAAGCTGTCAGAGCAGCTTGTAATTACACACATGCACTCTTGCCTTCTGTGAGACAAGAACTACATTTTCACTAAAGGCCAAGTTCTCAAGCTACTGCAACACTTTTTGAAATGTGCATTATGTAAAGCATAAGTCAGGTGTGCAGGAGTTGGCAAACTAGGGGGAAAAATGATCAAATGTATTGCTCAATAATGTTTGCATTTTGTGCAAAGGATCACGTGGTCCTCCTGTTTTGTAGTTTGAAGGAGCCTCCCCTCCTGACGGGTGTTCTAGAGCCCAACACCAAGTTACGACAGGCTGAACGGCTGTGGGAAAACCAGCTGGTTGGACCAGAGTCCATTGTCAATATTGGGGGTAAGCACTGACAAAACCAGCTTTTAAAGAAGGCTCTTTAAACGTTGTTTCATTGGTAAGAGTTTCTTCAGCAGTAGACCTCGAAGATAAAAAACTCTGGGAGTTATTTTCAATGTGCAGGCTTTCTAAAATTAATTGTGCTATGAAAACACAAGATCTAGAAAAACCTAGGTTCTCTGTACTGCTTTTCTCCTCTTTCATGAGTTCAGAATAAATCTTATTGCCAGATTCTTCCAGGACTGAAAGCATCAGCAGTGTAGTCAGGGGCTACTTATATTTGGAGGAAGTGGTCCCATTTTTTATTTGGCTAGGTCTTAACTGGGAATTAATATTTAGAAGCTACTACCTGTTCTTTTAAAGCTCATTGTTGCTGAAGGAGCTCAATTTTGTGGTGTTCATCTTTGCTTTTATGACAGAAAACAAATCTCAAATTGATAAATAGTATATTTACATTTTAATGCTGTTGCATAGCATCATATCCTATATTTATAACGTCTTCATATTCCATATTAATAACTCTTAAAGCTTGGATTCTTCTTGCAAGAAATCTAACCAACACAGCTGCCATCCTGTACTTGTGTCTCATGGCAAGTAGGTTCTTCCTAAGTCACATACCCATGCCACCTCTGAGAAATTTCTTAATGAGTTACCTTGTCCTTCTAATGTCATGACATCCTCATAGTGGGAACCCAGCATCGTGCTGGGGTTGTTTCTTGTGCCTCCTGAAAGAGGGGTAAGGCTAGGAACTACTCTTAACCCTTACTGAAAGATCCTTCAGTGCAAGAGGTGCTCAGTATAATTTATTTTCCTTCTACTTTATCTTCTAATTTATTAGTAAAATATTTGTAAGAAAGTACATTACCCAGTAAGAAGCTACTGTGAATTCCTTCCTCAGATTACACTTATTTACCTATATCTGTTAACAATGTGCAAAAGGGATTACCTGAAGCTATTGACTTTTTATGTTGCCTGGTTTCATCAGTCTTGTTGGGAACTCTTTATGGAAACCTTCCTGCAAGGGACAGCTGACTTCTGAGTGAAGTAATCAACCTGACTGGGAATAATTCTTGAAGTCTCTTTATACTCTACTTCATGCTAGTAGAAAGATGTTCACCAGTATTGCTTTATGTTCAACCTAATCACACAAGTTGTTTTTGCAGATGTTCTGTTTACTGGGACAGCTGATGGGAAGATTATCAAAATTGAAGATGGGGAAATACAAACAATAGCCAGAATTGGCCATGGTCCTTGTGGTGAGTGACAGCTCCTGAGCACAGTGTGCCTGAAAATGTCTGGGTCAAGGGCATGTGTTGGTTAAACTGTGTTCAGTCTGGATTGCAGGTGCATCTTACTCTGCAGAAATTTATAGCAGAAATATTAATGTATTTGTATCAGTGAAGTATGAGTGAAAATATGTACATTGAAAGGAAGAGTAGACCAGAGGGCCAGAAGAATGGAAATGGGCGGTCTTGATAGCAAAGCACACAGTTTCCAGCTGTAAAATTTAAGACTGCAAGGGGATTTTGTGTCATGACTACCAGGCCTTCACCATGGATGATGTGCTGGTGGAAAATCCCACATCTTTAACATCAGGAGGAAGACAAGAGTGAAGTGCATCACAAATAACATTCCGTTTCCCATTAGTTGATCCAGAAAAACCATCTGTCTTAAGAAAATAATGGACATCAACCTGGTCTAATATTTGTGGAAGCTGAAGTCACCTGTATTTGGAGCTGAATGGCCACCTCATAAAAGCTGAGGACTTCTAAACAAGCATGAGTGAAGGAACTCAAGTTAATTTGTGAGTGGGAAGTGTCTTGATTTAAAACAATTACACAGACAGGACATTCCAAAATGAGTTATCTGTCTTTGTATTTTCAACCGTTCCTTTTTCACCAGTAAGGAGAGATGGATGTGAGAACATGTAAGTGAAAAAATAGCAGTTTACTGAAAAATAAAACAGCGACAACCAACATAACAGTAATAACCACCAGATAAAAAGCTAATTCCTGTTGACAAAGAAAAATCAGCACAGCAACTAAGCCTCCATGATCACAGAACCCCCTCATCCCTTAAACAACAGCCACCAGGGAACAAGGATGAAACAGAAGAATCCTGAAGAGCTGCTCCTGTCAAAAATTAGTCAAATGCTGCCTATCCATCTGCTCCACACCACCTGGCAGGAGCTCTCCTGACAGTGGCAGCTGGGACTTGGGCAGTGGCTGGGACTCCTGGAGACAGGGGATGGTGCTTGTGGAACTGTCCTGGGTGGCAGCAGCAAAAAAAGTCTGAAAGGAAGCATCCTCCTTCAGATGCTTCAGAAACAGGGCTACCCCTGGCAACAGCAGCCAAAAAGACGTTACAGAATTCTCCAAAACCTGGAGATAAAGAAACCTGCCAAGCTGCCTTGCACTGAGAGAACCTGCCCCAGGCAACTTTCTTGGCAGCCTGGCCAAAAAATGCTGCAGCTTCTGCTTCAAAGCCCTAGGGAGAACAGAGGAGCTCCATGTGCCTGTTCTCTCCCTTCTAAAGGGACCCCGGGTCACCTCCATGAGCCTGGGGTAGAACATCCCAGTTCTTCTTCCAGATCCTGGGTTCTAGAGGGGCACTGGTCATCTTGGGCAGGTTGGTGTAGGGCATAGAAAATACAGTACACATTTTTTGGGTTACCCTGGACACAAGGATAGTAACTTACTTAGAGATTTTTGAAACAAGTATCACCTTCCCCACTACAGAATTTTGCCTTGCATTTTGTTGTACCTATTTTCTCTCCTCTGTAGGCACAGTGGGAATTGTGGCTGCACTTGCTTTAGCAGCGATTGTGCATTGTTCATGGTATTCTTGTTTTCTCACTCCTAAATTGCAGTTATTTCTTGTGGAATTCTACACCTCTTTTTGAACTAATTATTTGCTTCATTTAATGGGATTTCTGGAACTGAGTAAGGAAAACTGGTAGCAGCTTATTTATTACAGAACCATCTCCATGGGGAGCCTAATGTCCATCTCAGCAGTGCCTGGGCAGTCTGAGAAGCCTGGCTGGTGTTGGTTGGGAGTGATGAGAGTGTTGTTTGTGGTAATGATACAGAAGCTCACCTGAGGTTCTGCAGCCCTGTGCTGATTGCCAGTTAGAAATTAAGGTCAGGAACTGTTGCTGTCCCTATTAGTTCTCATTGACATGTTCATCATTTATTCTCTGTAATGATATGTGGATGCTCACAAGATTAGACTCTGGGCTGATTTGGCAGCACTCTCTTGGCTGCCTGATGGGTGGAACAGTTTTGGTAGGACACCTGATGGGAAGCTGGATTTAGGCATGCATGTGGGTGGGAGTGGGTATGAAGAATCACCTTTCACCTGCTCCTTTCCATTGGACTTGAACAGCTTGGGAGAGGTGGGAATGTTGTACTGCCATGTTTCTTTGGGGCCAGACTGGTAATGGGGAGTGATTTTTGTGCTCCTTGAATTGGGAAGTGGAAAGGCTGTAGCCATCTGCCTTCTCCAAAAATTTCTCTTGCTGATGTTCTGAAGTTCTTAGCTCTTCAGGACTCAAATATCCCCTTGAATTTATCTAAATTCTTCAGGTTTGCAGAACTCCCTCCTCATATAGAAATCTTCAGTGTCTTTGTCTTGAGAAACTAGCTGTTTCATGACAATGATGGACCTTTCCAGAAAAAGAAAGGGTTTTTTAAATTAAAAATTATTAAATTAAAAAAACCTAAATACCCTCCCTCCTTCCCAAACCTGCATTAAAACTGATTCTTTCTGAAAAGAAGCATTTTGTTAAATCCAATTTTATGATTTTACCCCGATTTGGGTAGCTGTTAGTTATAACCTGACAGATTCAATTATTATCTCTAGACTGGTAAAAAAAAGGCATGGGGACATCTGCTTCACTCCCACCTAGTAAAGTTGGAATTGTTTCTTTAATGAATGTATGTGCCACATGTATGCCATTAAGTTTTTATAAGCCCCAGTTTGAAGCAAAGGTCACATATGCAAACAAAGGAAAAAAAACCCACTCAAATATTTTTTTTCCCTATTTTCCATCAGCCAGTGATGTCTGACTGCTTCTCAGGATGTAGGGCTGCAGCACGTGTAGAATTTGTTTTGAAAAGCGAATGTAAATAATAATTGCTCCCCCTTCCTCCTCCTTTTTCTTAGTTTTCATATCTCAGCTGACACCATGTGGCATTGAATATCCCTTTGGTCGGTTTGGGCCAGCTGTCCTGGCTCTGTCCCCTCCCAGGATATTGCCCATCCCCAGCCTGCTGGAGGGGGGAATGTTGGAGAGAGTGTTGATGCTGAGCCCTCTCAGCAGGAGCCAAAACACCTTTTTAGCTGCCTGTGCAAAGCACAGCACTGGGAGGGCTCTTCATCTCAGCCAGAGCCAAAACACCTGTGTAGGTACTCTGGATGCCTTGTATTTATTTCTGTTTGGAAAACTCTTTTAAAATTGTTTCCTAAGGAGGCCGTGAAGATGAGCCAACATGTGGGAGACCACTTGGCATGCGAGTGGGGCCAAATAACACCCTGTTTGTGGCAGATGCTTACTATGGACTCTATGAAGTTGATCCTGATACAGGTATGATTTTTTGCTCCGAAGTTTTCTTCCACTGACAAATCTGAGCTTCATTTGCAGTTTTGCCAGACGCTGCAGGCAAAACAATGCCTGTCTTTTTTGTAAAGTGATTTGAAGGTGTCTGGATGAAATGAGTCATGCAAGAACTTGATACTTATTTTCCTGTAGCAATCACTTCCTCTCTGTATCTGGCTGTCTGGATCAGAGCTACCAGTGACTTATTTCTGGTGTTACATGGTTTTTGTTGTTAAAATTGGTATCCCAGGATTCATGAGTAGAGCTCTGTTGTACCTGGTTTGGTTTTCGTAAAAGGAAAGGAAAAAGATTGATACATAAAACCTTCTGTCATGTTTGCTGTACTTTTATTTCTGCCTTGATGTCACTGTGGTAGTGAAAACCTCTTCACTTCCCTGTAACCCAAATCTACACGAAGTGAAGAGAGATGCATTTTGTTGTGGCTACACTGTGTGTCTTGTTTTCTTCTTTTTGTAACCAGGTGAAACGAAGCTGCTTGTGTCAACCAAAACACTGATAGAAGGCCAGAAGTTGTCATTTGTAAATGATCTTACAGTGACTAGGGATGGGAGGAAAATCTACTTCACTGACTCCAGCAGTAAATGGCAAAGACAAGACTACTTGTTCCTGGTTATGGAAGGCACAGATGATGGCCGGCAAGTATCTCCTTCCCAAGGCACTTAACTTGCTGTAAGGTCAGCTGTAGGAGTGGACTTCACCACTTCCTTGATCTTCACGTTTTTTCTCTTTATAAACCCACCTTAGCAAACACTGCACTGCGCAGGGCAGGGTGAGGGAATTGTATGGGTGTTGCTAATGAGACCTGCAGCAAAATAAATGAGATTCCCCTTTTTCCTTCAAGAGAACTGGCATGGAACATATGTTTTAAAAGTGAAGGTGTTAGCATTATGTTCAGCCCAAATCCTTCAGGAATGCTGCTAGTCCCAAGTGCCTTGTTATTTCTCTCGTGTTCATAAACAAATGCCTCCTGGCTATTCTGCCTTCTTAACTTAAATGTGGTGCATGTAAGAAAAGACAGAATGCCTGAAGAATAAGAACACAGATGCATAAATATTCATCTTCACTCAAAAATGGTTTCTTTTCAGCGTCCTTGAATATGACACAGCGATTAAAGAAGTGAAAGTCTATATGGTGGGGCTGAGGTTTCCCAATGGTGTGCAGCTCTCTCCTGCAGAAGACTTTGTCCTGGTGCAGGAGACAACCATGGCTAGAATCAGAAGGTGAGTATGACTTTGGAATTGTTACTAATATGTGTAGGGATTGTTTAAATAAATGAATGGAATGACAAAAGAAACCCTACACTTCAGTGATGGCTAGTTAAAAATGACAAAGGTGACCTTCCTCAATACTTAATTTTCTTATTTCATTGTAAACATCTGGCTTGCATGATCTTTCCATCATGGGCTTCTTAAGCAGAGTGGAGTAACCTGACTTTTTTCCTGGGGAGAAGTGTGCGGCAGTGCTGTATTTCCCTATACCAAAATAATGGGATTTTTTTTTTTAAATCTTGAGACTCTACTTCATTATTTAAACTGATTGAGTTAAGATGTTCTAATCTATTGTCTATAACTTTCAGGTATTATGTGTCTGGGCTGATGAAAGGTGGAGCAGATATGTTTGTTGAGAATATGCCTGGCCTTCCAGACAATATCAGGTTAAGCAGCTCTGGAGGATATTGGGTAGCTATGGCAGCTGTGCGACCCAATCCTGGATTTTCTTTGTTGGACTTTTTATCTGAAAAACCATGGATTAAAAGGATGATATTTAAGGTAAAAAAATATAATAAAAAGAACTTTCTTTTTAAAAATCGCCTTTAGTAGAGGAATGGTAGTGATAAATATTTGTTCATCCTGTTTCTTCCTCTTTACAGGAAGATTTACAAAAACATTAGGTGCTGTGGTTCAAACTGTTGTTGTTTTCCCTTGGTAGAACAAGCCCTTATGTATTAATAGGTAGTAAAATTTGACATTTGCTTCTTTGAGTAGCAGGTGCATCTCTTAAGTTGCCTTCCGTCTTGATCTTAGGAAAGAAAAAGAGACTATCTCTAACCATGCAGCAAGACAGGATCTGCATTTGGATATGTGAAGACTTCACCTGAAGTGCCTAAACTGCTTATTGCCAGGTGTCTGAAGAGCATTTGGGAAGTGTGAGCTGTTCCCATGACTGCCCTAGGCACCCTAGGAGACAGTGTGTACGTTGTGGATGATGTTAGGTGACATTTTGTTCTGGTTCACTCTGCCTGTTTTTGTGTCACCCCGCTTTAGGATGAGCAAGGATAATGTGGTTTTTTTAAGGGATAAAGAAACAGCATGGTGCTTTTTAAACAATGCAAAGACTTGAAAGTACTTCTGTCCTCGAAAAAATAAAAATCAGCAAGCGGTGCTTAGGATTCCATTCCAGCTGAACAAGCTCTGTGCTGTCCCTGTCTCTCCTGCTGCAGGGCAGGAGCTTTGAGTGGTGCTGTGGGGAGCTTGGCATCAGCTGCACCAGAGCAAGCTGCTGTCTGTTGTGTGGGCAGCCTTTCAGCCTGCCTCTGGAGGAGAGTGAGCTTCTGCTGATCCTTCTGTATCTTATCAAGTTGGCTTTTCAGATATTATTGTGTTAACCCTGTGTAAGAGTGTTCACTCAAAATGTGTCCTTGTGTTCTTAGCTGCTGCTTCTGAGGAGCGTGGAGTGGTCTTTGCCTGTATAAATGTCTGAGATCAGGTTGTGGAGAACAAAACCTTTTGTTAATTTTCTTCTTTTTTCTTTTCTTTCAGTTGCTGAGTCAGGAAACTGTGACAAAGTTTGTACCCAAATATAGCCTTGTTGTTGAACTCAGTGAGACAGGATCCTACAAAAGAAGCTTCCATGATCCCAACGGAGTGACAGTGGCTTACCTCAGCGAGGCACATGAGCACAATGGACACCTTTACCTGGGATCCTTCCGCTCTCCCTATATTGGCAGACTTGATCTCCAGCATGTTTAACTGCCCACCTGTGATGAAGTCCCACTGTCCTGAACTACTCCAGAGGTGCAAAGGAAGCCTGTGCTTGAGGCAGCATGTGACCAGGGACAGAAAGGGACAGACAGTCTGTTAGGTGCGGGAGCACTGTGGCCATAGGAAGAGAAACGGCTTGCTGTACCTGCTCTCTGTCTTGGCTGACTGCTCATGCTCTGGAGTTGGCCCATATTATTGTTCATATCTGAGGACTTATGGTGAGGCATCTTCATTCAGTTCTTTGTTCCTCCAAGGAAATCCATTGATTTTCCTGTGCCCAGCCTTGTTTGAAATCATGTTGAACAGACACCATCATGTCGCCTTTAATGCAACTGTGTATCCTCTTACACTGGAAGGATTTGTGATGGATGGAATTTAATTGTGTGTGATTTGGGTGGAAGAGGGTGGCTTGCATGTGTTTATTTCTGTTTTAGTGCCTCCTGTCCAGGAGTGATTACAGTGCATGTTCTAATGTTATACCATGGTGCTGTGGTAGAGGCAGCAACATCTAGGACATGCCTAGGAATCTAGTTATGCCGTTTGGTTTCTTCAGTCCCAACCTGTGTAAGTAACATAAAACATTGCAATTCACTGTTAATCAACATGCAGAATCAAATTGGATCGTTACCTGTGGACTCCTGTGTTTCTTTATAGCATTGAAGTCAGATGATGAATGAAAGTTGCATTTTCTATGTTATTAAGAGCTAGTTCCAGTGGGTCTGAAGAGGGTTGTTTGTAGTATTTCCTCCATGTTTTACCAGGTCCTGTTCATTACCTATGTGACCATTCCAGGGAGAGGAGGGCTAGCTGCAGAAATCCTCTTCAACATATTTTTTATGAAGAACTGGTAAAGATTTTTGAGGAAGATTGGTGTCTGAGGAGGGATGTGGACTCAAATGGCCCCTGTAAAATCTGCTGTTGGTGATCCTGTTTTAGATATTCTGAGGAACATGACAGTGTACAAGGACCTGTTAAAATGCATCTACAGGTTCTGAGGGAACTGATGATGCTGAAGGGGCTAAGTCACTATCCATTGTATTTGAAGAGTTGTGGTAGTCCAGTTAAGCTCCCACCAACTAGAAAAAGGGAAAATAACCCTCATTAAAAAAAAAAAAAAGGGGAAAAACCAGACTTGGGGAACTATAGCCTGTCAGTCTCACCTTTGTGCCTGGCAGGATCACAGAGCAGAGAGACTGGAACATTTTACCCAGAGTAGTCATGGATGCCTCACCCTTGGAAGTATTGAAGGCCAGGCTGGATGGGGCTCTGATCAACCTAGTCTCACAGGAAGTGTCCCCGATGATCTGTGAGGCCCCTTCCAACCCAAAGGATACTATGATTTTAAATAAGAGGTTTTGCATCTTGAAGAACTAAAGGGGTTGCTTCAGCAGATGTGTGATTTAGTGCATTGATACTTCGGAATCAAAGTTTTTGCTGCTCTCTCCTTTTCTGCCACTGGGTGACAATCCAACCTAAACTTACACTATTGCTGCATTTCTTCACCTTTGAAAAGGAAAGAGATTTGCTATAAATACATAACGAAAAGCACCAGAAAAGGGGAAGGTGATGCTAAAAGTGTCACCTGATTTCACTGGCCTTCTACTCTTCTGTTAATGGAGGGCTGTGCACATGAAAATGACTCTTCCCTGTCAGTGCCTCTGTCACCTGGTTCTGTGTTACTGCCAGGCTGCAGCAGTCCTGTGGCAAGTAGCTGATGGCTGCTGGATCAGGCTGATCCAGACTTGTTCCTTTACAGGCCAGGGACTGCTCTTTTTGGGAAAATCCAGTCGAGGGCAGGCTGCTTCAGCACCAGCTAGTTAACATCGTGCTGCCAGCCCTTGCAACTATTTGTCCTCTTCNCAGTCTCACAGGAAGTGTCCCCGATGATCTGTGAGGCCCCTTCCAACCCAAAGGATACTATGATTTTAAATAAGAGGTTTTGCATCTTGAAGAACTAAAGGGGTTGCTTCAGCAGATGTGTGATTTAGTGCATTGATACTTCGGAATCAAAGTTTTTGCTGCTCTCTCCTTTTCTGCCACTGGGTGACAATCCAACCTAAACTTACACTATTGCTGCATTTCTTCACCTTTGAAAAGGAAAGAGATTTGCTATAAATACATAACGAAAAGCACCAGAAAAGGGGAAGGTGATGCTAAAAGTGTCACCTGATTTCACTGGCCTTCTACTCTTCTGTTAATGGAGGGCTGTGCACATGAAAATGACTCTTCCCTGTCAGTGCCTCTGTCACCTGGTTCTGTGTTACTGCCAGGCTGCAGCAGTCCTGTGGCAAGTAGCTGATGGCTGCTGGATCAGGCTGATCCAGACTTGTTCCTTTACAGGCCAGGGACTGCTCTTTTTGGGAAAATCCAGTCGAGGGCAGGCTGCTTCAGCACCAGCTAGTTAACATCGTGCTGCCAGCCCTTGCAACTATTTGTCCTCTTCTGGTGGGATATGGAAGTTAAACTTGATGGTATCTCAAGCTGGGATTGAAAAAGCAAGTCTGCATTGGTGATTCTTTTATGCTGATGCTTTGGCACCCTTGGGGCAGGCACAGCTTTGCCTCTTGGTACACAGTTATCACTAGTGATTTATTTGCCAAAGTATTTCACCAAGTAACCTTTGGACAGAGTGCAGTTCTCACTTAATTTTTTTAAGGGTACTGCAGACTGACTGGACTTGCATCTCATAAGCTTCCTTTATTTGTACAGGCTGGGTAGACAGGCTTTACTCAGTCTGAGAGATTAAGTATCTCTGAAGTCTATAAAGTCTCAGCTGTGGTGGGTGGCACAATGCTAAGCAACAAAGCTTGCATGGTGACAGGCTGCTTAACCAGGCTATTGGTGTTCCATTTCTCATAAGAACCTTAACACTTCATTTTAGCTGGTTCCCATTCCTGGTGTTGTGCTGGATCCTGATAATCCATCCATGATACGCAGATGTGGGGGGCTCTGTAGTAAAACCCAGATGAAAAAGGCTGAGCGACACACAGGTCTCATTATTTAGTATAAGAGGTGCTTAAAACTAGTATTTTTCTAGAAACTGTTCTTTTCTAAAAAAAAATCTCTAATCTTTGTTTGGCTTTCAAATGCTAGAGTAAAGCAGCAGCACTAAAATGCCTGGGAATAAACAAGCATAAAGTCCTTTCAGTGCTTCTGTGAGGACTGGTTTTACAGGCTCATCCCACTTCCACAGAGGCTGAGTCAATGGTGTGTTGGTTTCAGATGGATGGTGACACACCTGTCTTGAGCAAGGAGAAACCTGGAACAAGTCAGGCTTGGAGAAAACCAGCCATTATTATACATGATGATATGAGTGCAGGAACATGATACCTCTGCAGCTGAGACTGGCTCTTCTCCAGTGTGAGAAATTTTCCTGGATGCAAGAGGTACCCATTTACAGAGGTATCCAAGGGTGTGCTTGTCAGAGCATGATTGACTTTGGTGGCAGAAGAAAGAAGAGAGGATGTCCTCTCTGCATAACTCCCAGAGAAGCCTGAGGCTGCTTCCTGTGTCTTACCCAAGTTTCTTTAGGGACAGACTCCGGCATATGAGAGAATGTTGCCCTGTTTCCTGAAAGGCTTGGAGAAATTTTCGATTTAATGTAAAGCCGTGCAGTAAAACTATCCAAGGGAAGGAACTGAGCTGGAGTATACTGCAGCTGTGCGTTTAAAAAATGTTTTGCCTTGCCTTGGTGGAATAGATACTTCTCCAGGGCACAAGTATCAAGAAGATTTTGCTGAAAGTATTTAAAATGTTACTCCACAGTTAACTGCCCTGTTTCTTGTCTGTAGCAAACTTCTGTACTAGAGCTGCTGGAACATAACTTGTGTGCCCCTGACACTTTTATGCAAAGGTTGGTTTCTCAGTATGAACAGCTGATGGAAGTGATTGCAAAGCCTTGGCATAAATCTGATTCCTTTAAATTTGTGTCTGCTTTGTGCCAGTAGAATCTTTGCAGGTGAGATAATGACCTCTTAAGCTTCTGGGTCTGTCTGCTCAATGATCACAACAGGGATCTGATGATGCTGACACTTGGGCCTTCTCATCTAGCCTGCTTAAAAACAGTATTGCAAAAGAATGAGCACAGGGGGCAGCTGATTTTTGCTAATTTGTTTGAGGTAGGGACTGAAGAATTTAGCAGTAAATTGTTGTGGTTAGCTATGTGTGCAAGGCTTTTTCCTCACAGTCAGCAGCTGTCGTATCTCATTGTCTGTCTGGTGCCAGCTAAACCTTGTGCTGGTTCCATGTAGCTGTGACTCCCCCAGCTGTCAGTGGGTTATAAAAGTCAGTCAGGTTGTGAAACTGGGTGCATCTGGTACAGTCAGAACTTCCAGGTCCTTCGTGGAGAGCTGCTGATGTAAAGAGAATGCAAAGTGGGAAGTCTGTCAGTCAGCAATGCTTTATATTTTGGTGACAGGCAGTTTGTTTCCTGTGCAATTTAAAAAGTGGGAGTATGAGAGGAAATATTTACAGAGCAGAGTTTTTGAGAAGTGCAGATCTCCATTTGAGGATCACTGGCCACTTTGAAGCTCTGGAAAAATTCAGGTTGTGGTTGTCCCACAAGCTCCTTATGTCACTGCTGGGATTGTTCCTTTTTTTTTCTTCAACATACAGGGCTGGCAGAAACAAGTTTTCCTTTTCACCTCATGCCCTAAATCTTTACTAAAAATATTTTTGAATTGCCATTGTAACCTAAAATAGATGTCAGAGACCCAGCCAAATCTGCAAGGGTATGGACTCCTTGGAATGAATTGATGAACTGTTAACCTTGGTGTAAATTGTAGCCAAGATACAGAGAGGGCAGAGACATTGGCTTTTTGACTGCTGCATGTCATTGTGATTAAATGGTATTTAGCTGCAGTTCTTTAGGTCAGTGCTGGCAGTGTCCTCCTCTTTAATTACCCAAATCCTTCCTGAGTGAAGTGCTCTGGAGTGATACAAAGAGCTCAGTTGACTTCAGCTCTGCTCCTTTCTTTGGTGCTTATGAAAGCTCTGTTACCACAGCTGAGGGGATGATGGATACCACAATTCCAGTGTGCCTTTCTTACTGTAAAGCACACTGGAATTATATGTCACAGTGAACACTTGATGCAGCTTTGAATATAAGGCTGATCTGTCTTTCTCAGCAGGTGCTTGTCTGTTTGGATAGAGAAGTCTGAACAGTCGTGCTGCATTTTCCTTGGGAGAGCAGCAAAGGCCTGTTGGGTTTGTCAGCCTGCATGGTGCCAAGTTCACTTGGCTTTAACTTTTGTTGCTCTGACAAATGGAGGATTGGTTTGGTGAGGTGACTGAGATGAAACACTGTGTGTCAGGGGCTTGGAGGGTCTGCCAGGGGACATTGTTATGTGACATGCTCACTGTCTGCATGCATCTCTGCACAGACCTGAAGTGACAGCGTGCTGCTTGCTCACCCCCTTGGTGGCATGTGAGAGGCAAATGACATCTGCTCCCGAACATCACCTGCTGGCTGAAGGTAGGAACATGGATCTGCCCAGCCTGTTCAGGCCCAGACTGTCTGGAGCTGACAGCCTGGTTGGAAGCCCTTGGCATTGTGTGAAGCATGCAGCTGAAGGAGAAGAGGGATTGAGACCATTCCTAACCTTTCTGAGATGCCAAGAGCAGCTCTTCCTGGCTTCTCTTGCTCTCCTACAAACTTAGCTGTGGCTTGACTTTCCTGCTTTGTGGACAGCCCAAGCCATCATAGCTGACCTTCTTTCTCCTTGTCTTTGGCACCAGGCTGTTGGTGGTGGCTTGTGTGACAGCAGAATGTAGCATCACATTACATCATTTTGTGGCCCTTCTGGAGCTTTCTTTTGAGCACTGGTTTGGTTTTGTTGGTTTTTTGATTTTTTTTTCCAGCCAAGGCATTGCTGTTCCCAAAGATAAGCTGCAGCACAGCTGCCTCTCCAGCACTAGATGCTGAATTTGAGCTGCTGCTGAGCCACCTGTTCGTAACAAGTGGTGTTTCTGAAGCAGAACTTGAAACTTGCCCAGCTTTCGGATTATTTGGAGCAGATACTCAGCTGTACTATCAATATCATCTGTCTGAGATCCCCAGACCTTGGCTTAGAGCCTTTCGCTGGCCTTTCTTGAGTGAATGGTTGTTTTAAGGGCTGAAAGTGGAGGTGTTACTGCTAATGGGAGTTAAAATATTGCTGCAGAAAGGCAACAATCCTCAGAAAAAAAAAAAACAAGAAACACGAGTATTTGTGGAAAAAAACATGTTCTTTCTGGCTTAGATCAGGGCCCTGCCCATTTTGAAGTGCTGGTCTGTGTATGGCTGTTCATGGGCTCAGACTTTATGGCTGTTTTAAGGGAGCAGCTACCCAAGTCCTTCCTAATAGGGGCCTTAGTCCATTGTTAAGCAATAATTAGCCCATGGATGAAAAGTGAAGACTTAAAGGAATGGTAGATGTCCACCTAGAGAAAACCATCATTGTGCTGAACCTGAATAAAAGCTGTGGTCTGCCAGAGATTAAATGTTGTACATTAACCTGAATGGAACTATGCTGTTTAACTTCAGAATTATTCTTTGGGAATAGGATTAGATTTCGTTGCCTTGGCATTTGCAACGATGCCCTTTCACAGTGTAGCTTAGCTTTTGATTAAAGTGGAAGCACTTGCTAGACTGTGTAATTTCTGGGCTGTCTGTGTTTCAAGACATCCTTATCCATACCTCTGTCTTAAAAAAAAGAACAGCTCTCCCTCTTGCCTTCCTTACAGATGTGTCTGATCATTCCCCTGGCACTGGAAAATCTTAAAAACTTCTCTGTGTGTGGTGTGTGTGTACCCAGGCAAACCATCCCAATGTTGTAAAGCTTTCCTTAGTATTGTATTCACACGTGCTGTGGTTTATATTTGTTTCTATCATGGCTTTGTGAAGGTTCATCACAAAACAAGTGCAACAGAGCTTCCTGAGAAATTTAGCAAGAAGACGGATGGCTAATGAATGACAACAATGTGCAGTTTAGTTTAGGAAAAACAGAAACACAACTGGATAGCAAGACATTCACTCAAGGCAGGTCTTGTCTTTTGAGTGTCTTTTTCAAGGAAAAAACAACCATGTGCTTTGAGAGAAAAGCTCTATGGCAGTTCTGTACAGCTGTTCCCTACTTTAGTATTGACCTCAGCAGTCCAGGCAGAGAAAAACTCATGGAAGGAGATCCCCTTTAAGTCAGGCTCTCATGGGGAGAAGCCTTACTGGCAGTGGGCAACAGGAATATGTACTTTGTGTGTCCAAGGTGTTATCCAGACCTCAAAATAGCATCTCAGCATCTGTAAATAAAAGGGGAATAAGTGAGAAAGTTCAGGTGTCTGCTGATTGATCTCAGCATTGCAGGCCATGATGGGGCAGGAGGAAACATCATCCTTTTGTCTACCCACTTTATCCCAGGAAAAATACTGTTTGCTAAGTAATCCTGTCCAGTAGGAAAGCCTGTGTAAAGTGTCTCCCACCCAGGAAATCTATTTAGCACATACTCTATTTCTGCAGACTGACTCTCCTCAGTCACCCAGGAATATGGGCCAAGTGGATGTGTCTGGTTCAACTCCTTGCAGACAGGAGCTGGCCCTGGATGCACAAAAGGTGCTGGCCTCACCCCAGCTGGCTCTGCAGAGGAGAGGCTTCAGCATGTATGAAGACATGGCAGAGCTGGTCTAAAAGTGATTGTACAGCTAGAGATGGCCAGGAATCCCCTGGGCACCCCAAAAGAATTGAACACATACCCGTTGCAGGTTTTTTTCCCTCTGAAAGTGACAGCTGTCCAGGCTGGAGTGATCCCTCTTCTCACACACAGTGCGTTTGATTTCCACGTGAAGCATGTACTTCAGCCCTCTGACAATCTAGAGAAAGCAGTTTCCTCCTTTAAAGTGAGGTCAGGGGAAAGAGATGCCAAAACTTTGGCTGGGAATCAAGTGCTACACCTGAGAACTGTGTGTCACCTACACAGAGCCCTCCTGTGCAGCAGCGCTATAGGGGACAGCTCTGGCAGTCCTGAGGAAGATCAGGGATGTTGTGTCTTGGGTGTGCCATAGAAGGGTCAATTAGATGATGGCTTGGAGGACCATCAGGAGTCTGCTGCTCTTACCTGTACCATGGCTTTCTTTATCTGTGACTCCTTAAACAGAAAGAGGTCATTGGAGCTGTTGTTATATCTGTAGACCCCAAAGCGAGCAGCCTTGCGGACCCCAGGGTCATTGGTGTTCACTGGGACAGGGGAGCCAGGTCTTATGGTTGTGTGGGGTGGTGGTACATCTGTAACTGAAACAACACAAAACATCAGGGTAGAACACATCAGGGGCATGAAAGGGTGGGAGCTTCAGCCCTCTGAACCAATGCTAATCCCTTTTACTTGTCCAATGCATTTGTACTTAGAAGGTCTCTGCTCACATCCGTTACAAAGTAATTTTTGTTCACCTTTGAAATGGTGAAACAGTGCTAGGAAATGAAGTGAAATAAAGAGATGCTGCCAGAAGTGAAAACAGAACTCAAAATGACTCAGAAGAAGCCAGAGTATCACAAATATTATTTAAATGTCTCTGTTATAACTCCCAGTTTATAGAAGGACCAACTTTGAATCTGCTTATAAAGATAGGTCATGTTGCTCAGAGTACAGCATAGTTTTGATAATATATCAAACCCTGGCTCAAGAGTCCCACTGCTCTTAATTTGCATATCTTATCTTACAGATATAAGCTTTTCCCCCACACCCCACCCTTAAACCTTTGATGCCATCTTGAAGTTTTTATGTTAGAAGGATTTAGATGTCAGGAAGAAATTCTTCACTTAAAGGGTGATAAGACACTGGTACATGTGTAATCCCTGCATGTTTTCAAGGCCAGTGTAGATGGGGCTTGGAGCAACCTGGTCTAGTGGAAGGTGTCCCTGTCTGTGGCTGGGGGGTTGAAAGTAGATGGTCTCTAAGGGCCCTTCCAAACAATTCTATGATTACCAAGGTCATGGAGTGGAGAAGCAAGGTGAGTAGGAAATGGAAACTGGGGAGTGTGGGGGCTTAGCCCATGACCTTTCACATTAGAACATTTCATAGAACCATTTACTGTATATTTTTACTTGCTCATGTAGCTCTTTCCCCATGCACCACTTATTTTTCAATTGTTTAAAAGAAACTCAGAGCTTACAGTTGATGTCATTATTTCACCCCCTTTTGCAGTTCCCTTCCTCTCCATTTTCCCACTTCTGAAACCAAAGAGGAAAAAATTCCCAATCCTGCAGAAGGTGCCATCCAGCCACTGCTAATGCCAAGGCCTGCCCCATGCAGGAGGTGACCCTGTGTTTGTGCAGGCAGTGAGGCTGTGTGTGCTTGTGCACACAAATGTACACACAGAGGTTGCACTAAATCTGCTGTGAAAGTCAAGCTTTTTATCACCTCCAGCTTTTTTCACAGATAGATCTCTCACCCACAGCCAGCTGCACAGAGCACAGGCTGTGTACTTAAGTCAGTTTGCACTGAGAAACTGAAGTAAAAAGACAGAGACAGCTTGATGATCCAGAGTCTATTAAAAAAAAAAAAAAGAAAGAAACCAAACCAGAATTACTTGCCATCATCAGCATGGAGGGTGACAATAATTTATCTCATGTGTTGCTTAAGCACATCCTGCTTACACTGTCACATACTTCCCACAGGTGTTATTTGCTGCACCCACTTGTAACAGTGCTCAGGGATTTACGCCTTGACCTGCAAAGGAGAGACTCAATTCCACATCCCTCCCCCACCCAAGGATGTGCAAATCCATCTCCTTTCCTGGATGATACCCCAACTACCCTAAATGACCCCCGTATTTTCTTGTAGGTGGGAGCTGAGACCACGTGCTGGAGAGGAGTGGCTGTTCTGCAGGTGGCTTTGTGTCTGGTGTGGAGGTGATGAGCCTTCCTGTCCCATGCCTCTGATCTGCGTTGACACTGGGTGCACAGCCAGCACTGGGCAAATGTTGTAGTGTTTCTTCACCCAACAGCCCAGAATCCACTTGTAGGTCCCAAGACTATTCTCCGTGGGTTGGTGTTTTCCCACTGCAGCAAGGGTGGGATTCAAGAGTCACAGAAGCTTGTGACCATTCAGCCTTGGACTGAAGGTATTTCTCAGGCAAGCACATCTTAGCCAGTGCTCAGCTCTTGGGTGAAGCTTTTCACAGGGGTTTAAGGCACTGGCATCCACTGGTGATTTAGGAGGGCCCTGTGGGACCTGTCTGCAGGGAGAAATGAAGCTCGAGGCAGAGCAGGGCCTTGGTTTGNTTGCACTAAATCTGCTGTGAAAGTCAAGCTTTTTATCACCTCCAGCTTTTTTCACAGATAGATCTCTCACCCACAGCCAGCTGCACAGAGCACAGGCTGTGTACTTAAGTCAGTTTGCACTGAGAAACTGAAGTAAAAAGACAGAGACAGCTTGATGATCCAGAGTCTATTAAAAAAAAAAAAAAGAAAGAAACCAAACCAGAATTACTTGCCATCATCAGCATGGAGGGNCACAGGGGTTTAAGGCACTGGCATCCACTGGTGATTTAGGAGGGCCCTGTGGGACCTGTCTGCAGGGAGAAATGAAGCTCGAGGCAGAGCAGGGCCTTGGTTTGCCCACAAGGCCAGCTGTCCTCTTCCTCAGAAATGCCATGCCTTTTCCTGTGCCATCAGTACCAACCCAACAGCTATAGGGACCAGCATCTTCCTGAGCTCACCTAGCAACTGGGACATTCTGCCAGGCTGAGAGCAGGTTGCTACCTTTCTCTTCCTGCTACTCCCGAGCACTTTGCTTGAATATCTGCTCTCATGCCTGTTGGAAAGTCAGGTGTGGCAGTGGTGGGGTGCTGACATCAGATACTGTTCTTTGTAGAACGGGGTGATAACCACAGCCGCTTTCAATCTTAACACAACGTCCTTTTGTGGCTTTTGAGAACCCTCAGCACCTCTTGAGTCATGGTGACGTCTTTTAAAGGCATAGAGTGTATGAGACTGGCTCAAATCACACTGTGTGGATGGGAAAACTATTACGTGTATTATTCGGAGTCCAAGATCCCTTGTTCCTGACTCCAGTGCCTGGGACATCCAGCAGTGTCACACATGGCCAGGCCTCTGAAATGCATCACCTGGAGAGGTGAGCAAGCTGGACAGGTGTTGTAGACAGGTAGACTCAATATACCATGTGTTGTAAGCAAGGGATAGGTTATGGGTTATATTTTCCCCCGGTTTTCACCGGGGACTACTGGGTATTTTACCTCTTTCACCTGTTGCAACTTGATGTTGAAAATGACTCATAGCAGAACAAAGTGGGTATAAAATCTACTGAGCCCTTGTGGGAGATCTTTATCCCAATGTTTTCCTCTGGGGACTCAGATTCCTTAAGGCTAGTATTTGGTTTTCTTTGTGTGATTTCATTCCCATTCAAGGTGGTCACTGTATCGCACACACACTGGTCTGACATCACTTCTACTGCTTGGAATAGTTTGCAGTGCTATATTTCCAAACCCCAGAGACTCTCTGGTGTGAGGTACCTGTAATTCTGATTTTCTCTCTGCAGCCTTTTCTGACCGTTTTCATCCCTGGCTTGGCTTGAGTGCCATTACTAAAAAATTTGAATTTGTGTAAGGTGATGCCCCATTCCAGACACAAGGCAGACTTGGCTCAGAGGGTCAAATAGCAGTGAAGGTCTCTAGGTGTACCAGCATTCCTGAAACATCCGGGTGTGTACAGTAGCAGAGGCACAGCATAACTTGGCCAGGCACTTACAACACTCAGAGGCCATGAGAGGGTGATCTCATTATATGACAGAAAACTCTTGCTGCTCTAGTGAGAGATGCTTAGGACCAGAACATTCATATTCAAAGCTCATCCTTGCTCCTGGATTTGGAAATGTGAAGAGAGAGATGAAAAAGCCAGCCCTCCTTCTGCTCTTTATGTTGGGCAATATTAGGGTTAGACCCTTTACTTGCTCAAAATTAACAGGCAAACAGCTGTTATTGAGCAAACGAGGGCTGTTCTTGCAGATATGCACTGAGTGTCGTATTAAGAGGCTCTCTCTTGTGCTTTCCTCCTTGAGGATTGCTTTGGGGACCTTGTTCCTGCAGTATGAGAGAGCAATCCTTTGGATGCTCCCTCCCAGGCTGCAGTGAAGTAAGCAGATTGCAATAGGTTGTTTGTTTTTTTCCACCAGACGCTTCAAAAACCTCCTCCCCATTACTCCCTCCTTTAAAAACTTCCTCCCCTCAGCAAGGCTAGGGCTTTATCTTTACATTTAAGATGTGGCAGAGTTCCTGCTGCCTCTGCAGCCCCCAAAGGAAACCACAGCAGAAACAAGAAGCTACTGGCTAACCAAACACATCCCTGAGTTCTTTCTGTGTATGTGAACCAAAGTAATACTGAAATATATTCATTAATACTGAACAAAAACCTTCAGAGAAAAGCATTCATGTCTGCAGCTCCCATTCTAAAGATTTAAGGCCAGCTGCAATCAAGACAGTTCCCTTGCTCAGCAAAGAAAGAAATGAAACAGGTTAATGCTTCATTAAAAGTCAGTTAATCGGCACTCAAATGTCCATCTGTACTTAGCAGTCAGATTGTTACCCACAGTCTTTAGATTTAATAATCAAGGTCATGCAGAGTTTAAACACTGACAAATGAGTTAAAACCATAAATTGACTTTAAAACCCCTAAATTATATCCCTGGATAGCATGGTTCACTACACAAGGAGAAAGTCTTGTGAGTAGCTGGGTTTTCAGCTGCAGCCTGAACCCTGCAGTGCTGAGACAGCATGGGCAGCAGTTGGGGAAAGGCTGTTATTTACCAGAGCATAACACAGCAGCACTTACAGAACCTAAGACACAAGGAGAACAGCAATTATTTTCCATTCTTACCACCTGAAGTCCCAGTGAAGCTCCAGAGTGCCAAACAGCAAAGTGCAATGAAGCTGCAGGCAAAGTTCCCTGCCATCTCCAGCACATCAGAAGAGGAACCCGACAGCCAGAGTAGTAACTCCCCTCCTTCCTGCCAGAGAATAAGTGCCTCTGTGAGTGCTCTTATTGGCTGGTGGGGAAGAAAAAACCACCCTAAAACCCCCTGAATCATCACAGCTCTTATGCAGACTTTGTCTCCTGCTGATGACCACATACCTCGAAGCCCAGCCACAAAGCTGTGGATTGGTGATAGCAGCACCAGTCTTGCATGAGACAGGGACTTTTGCTTTGTGATCCTCAAGGACTGGGCAGAAGTGTGGACAGATACAAATGATACAACACTGGAGAGCTGTGGGGGTGAGGAGAGTTACAGTCATGTGCTTTTAAGGATGGGGAAACTTCATACCTAAGAACTAAGCAGTGAGCCCTGGGGATGTGGCTCTTGGCTTGCATATGTGCATCTGTGTGTGGACACCTGGCAGAGATGATGGGTCCAGTGTCTTCCTTCCAATGATGTGAAGATGTGGGGTTTGGGTGAGGGAGATGGGGAAGTTTTAGGGGTACCAAGCCAAAGGTGCTGTATGGAACAAAATCAGTAGGGAAAACATGTTGGGTTTGGTGGTAAAATCGCAGCCTACATTTATAAAAGATGTTATAACAACAGGAAAGGGCAGCATTAGAAAAGATGAGTATTTTCTAGGTGATATCCAGAAAGAAGAGAATCAGGGGGAAAGGGGTATTTTGTCTCTCTGTGGATTGCAGAGCTTTTCAGCTCTGTGGTCGGATTCTCCAGTGCAAATTCTTGGTTTCCAGAAGACCCTCTCTAGGCAGTGCTGGACCATGCTGAGAAGCTTGAAAGACCAGGGAAAGGGCTTAGTTGCCAGATTTTGTGGTGCAGCTGAAATAACCAGCTGACAGACTCAGGAGACTGGGAGATGAAGTGTTGTCTCACTTGGAGGGCTGAGAGGATGAACCTCACTTTCTGTGTGTGCATTTATTTCAGTTGAGCACGAAGTTGATAGCTGCCTTTCACTTGCCCCAGCAATGCCCCTTTCTGAGCAGAGGCATCTTACAGCCTCAAGTAAGGTCCTAATGCAGGGCACAGATCCTCTTTTGAAATGTCCCACAGAGAAAGAATGGGGCAAGCATGATGTGTCACACTGATCATCAGTCCTTCTTGCATGGGCTGCTGAATCACACTTCTAGGCCTATGGAAAACATTGACACAGAATGAGAAGGACTGTATCGAGGGGATTTTAATTACTCTCCCTCCTTGTGTTGTTTTTGGGCTCTCATGTAGCCTGACCCATGACTGTGATATAGATAGGGACTTCATCAGGTGTCTTCAGCTCCCCCCTTTCTCCTGAAGAGCTGTTCTCTGCATTTGCTACTTCACTGACAGGTTCTGGTGAGTATCTCTCTAAGCCTAAAGTCAGGTCCTCTAACATGCAAGAAAGAGGTGGTTGGGATCCTGTAAGGCACCAAAATTGCTTGATGAGACACTTAAAAGGGCTTATGGGTTTTCATTCACTCCAAGATAGAGGCTTGGGAGAAATACTAAAAGATATTCTCAAGGGTTTGAAACAACTAAAAACCCCTTTACTGACATCTTTAGAAAATCAGCAAACTTTGGCAAAATGCTTAGAGTACCCTATAGCAGCCTTCAAGTACCTTAAAAGGGGGCCTAAAAGAGAGCTGGGAGAGGGATTTTTTTAATGTGGTGACAGATCCACAGGAAATGGCTTTAAACTGACATAAAGTAGATTAAATTAGATTAGATTAGATTAGATTAGATTAGATTAGATTAGATTAGATTAGATTAGATATTAGGGAATAAATTCTTTACTGGGAGGGTGAAGAGGACTGGCACAGGTTGCCCAGGGGCATTGTGAATGAACCATCCCTGGAGGTATTCAAGACCAGGTTGATGGGACTTTGAGCAACCTGCTCTGGTATGAATGTGTCCCTGCCCATGGCAGGGGGGTTGGAACTGGGTGATATTCAAAGTCCCTTTCATCCCAAACCATTCTATGATTCTATAATAGAGCCAGACAGCAATTTCAAAAAAGCACCATAAGTCTTCAGGTGACCTATTTTTTCCTGTCTTCTTCCCTTGCCCCTTCTTTCCATAAAAATTGATCATTTTCAGCTCTTCTATATCAACTTTCCCTTTTCTAGTGCCCCTTTTATATTATTGAGGAAGTTTCTCTAGTTCTTTACTCTTAGGAAATAACAGAATGCTAACTAAAGAGCAGTAGAATTAATAGTTCTAAGTGGTTTTATGTAAAAAAAAACACTAAGAACAGACACCAAAAATCCCAGGGGAAAACAAAAACAAAACAAAACAAACAAAACCAAAACAAACCAAACAAAAAAAAAACAAAAACAAAAACAAAACAACAACAACAAAAAAAAAACACACAAAAAACCCCCATCTCCTCAAGAGGAGCCAAACAGTATCAGATTCCTCAAAGGCCACAATGTACATATACCTGTTATTTTTCCTTGGGAAATTTTGTGCTGTGGAATAAACCAGTGGCTGGAGACTGTGACAGCTGTCTCTTTGCAAGGTCTCATTCCAAGCAGGTGTGACTTCCTGGAATACTGCAGAAATCCATCTGCAGAAGTGGAGCAGTGTGATGCTTTGTCTGACATCCAACCCCAGAAAATGAGTCAGATATTCTTATCATTGAAGCTCCCTGAGGGTCACTGATAGGAATTTCATCCCCTTTCCCTGGAAAGCATGTGTAGATCTCCTTTACACCAGCCCAGGGCATGAAGGGCACTTGGTGGAGTAGATTGTATTCACTGAATTTCCTGGTGTGTGAGCAGGCATCCTGAAAAGGGGGAGGATGAGTGTAAGCGAGCACAGAAAGACTCAGAAAGATTATCCCAGGGTAAACAGAGCGTTTGCTTTAAGCAAATAGCTAGCCCTGACCCAGTCTAAATCAAACTTGAGATCTTTCTGCATTAAAATGGATTGTATGGATCTTGAAAGACTCGCACACATGAAGAAACCTCGTGTTGGGGTTTTCTTGGTGTGAGTAGGGGATGTTTATTGCAAGCCTTGGGATACCAAGTCTGCTCTGTTTTCTGCAAGGGAATTTGCTGGGTTGTTACTTCTCTCTCTCCCTGTTGGCCGGAATTACAAGAGGCTTTGGCAACAGTGCAACTCTGGGGACTTTTCAGATTGAAATAAAAAAGCCCAACCAAACTTCTATTATTCATAAATCAAGGATGTAATTATATCCTCCTTTGGACTGAAGAAGCAGAAAATCCACTGTACCTGGTATTTTAATTTCATTTGGAACATGAGGTGGACTTCTTCATCATCACTTTTTCCTTCAGTTATTTAGGGCCAGACATTTGTCCCTGCAGCAGTTGCTGCCATGCTTCCTGGAACAATGCCAGCATGATCTGCAAGGGATCCTGTTGCAATTATACTCCTGTAAATGCAATCAGCATCTAGCCCTGCACCCACAATATTTAATTTTCTGTTCTGACTCCCTTTTTGTACTTTGTGGATCAGTGGAGCACTGATCAGTAAGGAAAAACTAATTTCATTAACTTTTGCAGGGAGTTGGAGGATGACTGGAGTGTGTTTGAATTGTGCATTCCAAGGTATTAATTAAGACGCATTTACCACTGTCAATAGTTGCAGGGTTTGTTTCCCTTTAAATCCTTTTAATATTTTCCTGGCTTTCATCAGATCTCTAGGGCAGCTAATTTAGTTGGTGCTGCTTTAGTGATGGGTCTGAGCGAGATATTCCATTCTGGAAATCTGCACTTGGCAAGGGAAAACTATGTTGAGGTCCAGAGACAGGGTAGTTCAAGGAAGAAGAACCAGAATAAAGAATTCAGCTGAGGACTCAGCTGCCCCTCTACCTTCCTACAGCAGGAACACCTCGCCAGCCCAGATTTTGTAGGTGGAAAACCACCCGGACAAGCCACAGGTTACTTGATACCCTTCTGAGCAGGGGTGTGGCTGAACAAGTTTGGTGAGGTACAAGGGGAATGAGTATTCAGTCAGCAGTGGTGGCCACATTTGGGAAGATGTGAGTCCATGTACTCTGTAAGAAGGGGATGCGTGGGAAAAATTGGTGGGCTGACCTCCAACCAGAGAATTTGTCTACTTGCCTTTCCTGCCAGGTGCTCTGTAGCTTACCCACACTCCCTGTGCCTCCACTGCAATAAGGAACTGTAACTTTTCAAGGGGATTGAGGTTTATGTAGCTACTGCTTTTTTGTTTTCCTACCTGCAATAACTTCTGAATTTCCATCCAATATGAAGCAGTCTGGGAAGCTTGAGGATAATCTGGTTACCATACATTTCTAGAGGTGAGATGTGAAGCAGAAATAACTTGGCTGAGGCAGGGGTAGGGGACACAACAGTTTCATTATTTGTTTATAGTTTATCTGCCAGCAGCACTGCCAGCTGCTGTGAGAGATGGCTTATGGATTGCACCACAGGGTGTTGTGATATATGTGAAGACCCCTCCATGTTTTACTTTGTGGCTATTTTATTAATTTTGACATGAACAAACCTCCCATCCCTTCCCTCTCCAAGTGAAGAGCCCAGATGCCCAGAAGCATCAGCTGGCTCAGTCAGCTGGCTGGAGACCAGCCTGGTTAAATGGGTCTTATCACATTGGAAAGTGATCCTTAGGGAAGCTGCAGAGGGTTAGAACTACTAAAAAAGCCATCGAGGTGGCCAAAGTAGGAGTAGCAGTGGGAGGCTGCCTCAGGATGGCAGCTGTCAAGGACCAGATGAATGTTGGGTTTTTGGTATTCAGAATCAGTCCTAATACAAGCCATGAAAAAAATCAAGTGCAAGACACAGTGAGGCACTGGCACAGCAATGCAGGCCTGTGTCTGCAATGCAGTGCATGCTGCAGGTCTCCCAGTGTGAGGGGAGAAAAATCTGTGCTCTCTAGCTGTGTTTGAAAATCCCTTTCACAACTTGGTGGAGCTCCTCTGCCTGGCAGGTGCCCAGCTATCCAGTGCTGGTGAGACTTGGACCTGACAGCCCCAGTCTGCTTCTGCTGTGCTGGGTTCCCTTTCACCAGCACTGCCAGCTCTTCCCTGGTTCTTCACATCCACAAGGAGCAACCACCAGCTCATCCAAAGGAGGGCTGAGATCTGCTTTCGTACACAGTGGCAACACCAGCATGTGCAAAATGCTCCCTGGGCTATAAGGATGGTGTTGGAGAATGGTGACCTGTAGAGAGCAGAAAATCAGGTCCTAAATAAAATTTAAACGAAGCAGAACTGTGTGTTTGCCATCATTACTTTAGGCACATGTGGTGCCCAGGCTGAGGGCAGTAAATGCAATTGCACCTCCATTCCCAGCCACTCTGCTTCTCCCTGTAGTTTGGGCAGAGGCTGAACAGCCACACAGTTGTTACTTTTTGAAATCCATAGCTGAAAAACATGGTTCTATAGCGAAAAAAGTGAAGAATCAATCAGGGTTTCATGATTTTTTTCCCTGACTGCAACAAAGGCTGTTTCTCAGCAATTGGAATCCCTGTCCTTCCACAGAAAGGCTGAGGAAGTTTTTGATCACAGGCATGAAGTAAAAGCTTCAAAGCCCTTGTCTGCAGACAAAAGGGACTTCTCAAAAACAGCTCCACCTGAGAGGACAGTTATGAACAGCCCCTACTTTGTCAGCACCTATGAAGAAGAGATAGTCAACAAGGATGGAATAGCTGCGCTTGCATTTTATAAAGGGATACAGAAATGCCACTAAGCCTTCCTGCTTCAGAGCACTGTGTGAGCTGACAGTGGTGGTCAGGGAGCAATGGGACGCCTTTTTATCTTGTGTCAAGGTCCTGTGAGATTTCTGTACTTTTCTTGAAATGAGCAAGTGCAGCTGGCTGTTGTAGACTGGCAGAAAGAATTTAGCCATGCTAGAGACACCACTTGGGAATTTTCTGCAGAAGATGTTTTGTTGCAGTATCAAAATATATTGCTGTGAAATGAGCTCTTTCAGGTACCTTAGATGAATTTTTTTTTCTATTTTCCATGAGCAGTATAGAGCCAGAGCAAGTGAGAGTGCTTTGGATTGTGCTGCCATTAAACAGGGCTGCTGCAGTGCATCAGGGGAGCTGTTCTAACACATGCTGTGTGCAGGGTACGGAAAAGGGTCAAGCTGTGTGTTAACTTTGATCTCCCTCTGGGGCTATCTTGGTTTTCCAGCACATTTAGTAGTACCTCATTTTGCAGTATGTGCCCTAGGTGCAGCCAAGCTCCATCACTTCCCCCATGAGCAGAGTTCTTGCTCTGGCTCAAAGATGTACCTTCTGTATGAGAACAGTGGAGTGGGAAGCTGTGTGTCAGTGCTGTTGTCCTGCAGTCCTTCAAACTGGCTTTTCTTGGCTGTGCCTGAGGGTGAAAGCTGAAAAGTAAGGAGTTATCTCTGGCAGTGGGAGCAGAGATGCAGGAGGGGAACAGAACTCCTTGAAGCTGAGCCTCTCCAACCTCCCAAGCAGCTGCAGTGATCAGGTCTTCCCATTTATTTCTGTTTTTTCAGACTGCTGACCTCCCTGAGACAATGGGATGTCAGAGTTTGAGCAGAGATCAGTGAGCATCTCTCTCAGTCACAAAGAGTTTTCCCCCAGAGAACAGAATTGCTTTGTCACAAGCTGCTGGGGAAGACCCATCACCAGGATGAGTAATGCAGTGAGGTAAAGTGAGGCCCTGCAGATTTTCTGTGTGAGATGCAAAGAGCTGAGAGAATTTAAAATGAACTCTGAGGTGTGAGAAAAATTCCCTGGACGCTCAAGGAGGTTGTTCTTCTCCTCCTTCTTTCTGGGCAGCACCATCACACAAACACAATAATGAGCCAGGGGAGAGGGGAATGGCAGCCTTGGGACACTTCCACCAAATTACTTGGGATACACTCTCTTTTGTCAAGGGCTCCTTACTTGTATGAAGGCACCATCCAGAAAGCCAAAGAACCAAGACATTTGCATGAAAGCTTAGGGGAACAGCTGTGGCACTGAAGAGCTGGGAACACTTTTTTCTTTCCTGTGGGAATAGACATTTTTTTGTAAACCAGCAGAGTACTGAGGAAAAGGTGGAGCTGAGATTAACTCAGAGCCTGTAAGCTACACCTCTGCTCTGAACTGGACATTGTGTGTCTTGTGCATTCCTCTTGGGGTTGATAAAAATGGTGAGGAGACCTTGGAGTAGGCAGAGATAGGCACTGAAGGTGAGAGAGTTTTGGGGCAGAGAAGCAAATGAGTTAATTTTCCTTCTCTGGCTTCCCAAGTGTGGAATGGGAACTGAATCTTTCAGAAAAGCACTTGGAGCTGAGCTGGATGTGAACTCCTGTTGACATAAATGCAGTTTCCATTCTGGCACTTCCTTTAGATGGAATTAGTGTCAAATGGTAACTCACCTTGAATACTTTGATGTGTCTGCTCAACCTCAGCTCTAGGACCACACTGCTGAACTCTGGAGACCTGCAAAAATGCCAGTCAGTGAAAAGAAGGCTTTCTTCTGATTTACAG
This sequence comes from Alaudala cheleensis, assembly GCA_013398995.1. Classification (NCBI taxonomy): domain Eukaryota; kingdom Metazoa; phylum Chordata; class Aves; order Passeriformes; family Alaudidae; genus Alaudala; species Alaudala cheleensis. Next base: position 35,792 of record VWYE01015127.1, read on the forward strand.
GGTCTGTGACTCATAAGTCAGCTCCTGTTTGATTCTTTTTCATTGTCTGTAATGTGTATATCTGTTTAAATGGGATAAGCAACAGAGTTCTGAATACAAGACTCTTGTATATATGTATGAAAAAAAATTTTTTTTCCTTTGATTTGGATTTGTTTTGTTTTGTTGTTCATTAGCACCATCTACTAATGAGGAGGTTTTGGAAGTGGGTAGCCAGCTGTCAGGCTGGTAGGATGCCTTGTCTGGCAGTGCTGTCCCACAGAGATCTGTCCAATGGCCTGGGGTCTGTTATTAGCAGTTGCAGAAAGGATGGACACATTAACAAGAACTGCTGGTTGTCCTGACATTGGATTAGGCATGACAGTCTTCCTCCAGGCAGTATCTAGGCCATCTATAACTGTGTGACTGTGCCAGGGGCTGGAGTAAATGTGCGCTGGGGATGGCAGTAACACCTGCCTCTGGCTCACCTCATCCAGGACAAGTGGAGCCAAGCCTTCTTCCATTCTGGTTGGGAAGAGTGACAGGGAGCCTGCCCTCTTGAATCAGGGAAGGCTGCAGGTCAGTGACACCAGAAATGGCCAAGGAAGGAAAAAGGAGCACAGGGGAAGACAGAGACTGGGCAACCACTGGGTCCACTTTGGAAGAATTGTCAACCTGGTGGGTATGGACTTCCCCTGGAAAAGGGAACTGACCAGGGCACTGGGATCAGCTTGATGCTGGAATAAGGCAATCCATGCTCAGACAGACAACAAGTACTCTACATATGGTCTGACCATTGGAGAAATGAGGAGGGAAGGCCTTTCTCCATGCTCAGTTGGGAAACCAAGCCAGGACTGCCTGTGTCTGGAAGAATTCCTGCAACAGGGCTTCGAGCATGAAGGATGAATATTTCCCATTCCCATGCCTCCTGCCTGCTCTTTCTCCCCATATGAGGTCAGCATCAGGGGCTCTCTCCAACTCACCCTCTTTTGAAGTGTTTTGGTCCTTCAGTGAGCAGGGTGTGAGTTGTGCTGCTGGAGCAGGGGCAGGGATAGTTTTGCATTCATGGAGTTTTCCACACAGAGGGTCAGACTGCACAAAGTCCAGCTGCAAGATAACCCTGAGAGAGTCTGAATGAAACTGTGAGTTGGAATGGGGAAACGTGCTGATTTAGAGAAGTCAGAGGTTGGTTCCATCAGGCAGAGAGGATGTCACTGCTGGAGGAAGAATTGGAGCATAGTTCTGTCAAAAGGTGATTCTGGCAGTTTTTGGGAAGTCAGGGTGGTTGAATGTGGATAGAGTGGGTGCAGATAAGCCCACAGGGAAAGAAATCTGCTGTACCATTGCAGGCTGTAATAAGAGGGCACAGTGTTCTTAGCAAGCTGGTCCATACCAGAACATCCTGACCCTGCTGCTGCAGGGCCTGGCTCCAAACCCCACATCAACACAGCATGATGGGGAGTCTTGTGAACACAGCCTCAAGGAACAAATAGAGATGTCATGAGACACTTTTGGGGAGTGGGTTAAGCTGGTATTTAGGCAGCCTGACCCAAATATAGACTTTCCATTAGGTATATGAAGTCCTACCTTTCCAGTTTCAGAGATCCACAGTTCCTGAAGGATGCCTTTCTTCAAGACTTTGGCTGAATACACTACATCAGAAATATCAGTGGCATTGTGGTCAGAAGAGTAATAGTGATGATCCCAAATGCACCTTTACAAGGTGGCAAGGTGAGGGGTGTAGTTCTTCCCTACAGAGGATTGTTCTGGACTACACAAGCACCTACAGCAGAAGTCACAGGTTGCCCTCATGGAAATCAGAATTCTTTCCTGCCCCTGCATCAGCTAAATAGATCTGTGTTCACAAAACACCTGAGTCTCTCTCCCTCTTAAAAGAACACAGCCCAAACAAACAAACACAAAACCCTGAAAAGCCTTCTTCACAAGAAAGCTGGTGGGGGACTTCTGGCCATCCCACTCTGTTCCTATTGCTACAGTGGTGACATCCCTTTTTTGCTCTCGTCTTTGACAAATTAGGAGCCAGATATTACCCTGAAATTAAAGAACTACAGAGCAGGAGGAGCAGGGTCAGGGCTGGGACCAGCTGTATTGTGGTGCCTAAATAAGGCTGCCAGCCTATTTAGTATGTCACAAAGAACCTGATAAAATGACTGCCATAGGAGAAGAGGTGTGAGAGGGCTTCTTAATAGGAAGGGATGTCATACCCAGTGACTGGAAATTGGAGTCAGCAAGAATCAATGGAGAAATACAATGTAGATTTTCAAGAGAGAGAGAGCAATCAGCCTGATTGCCAAGGGACTGAGTTCTCCATCAATGTGAGCTTTTAAATTAAAGGGAGAGGTCTTTAGCAGCCTGCCAGCATAATGGCAAGTGAACTCTGGGACTTCATGCTGGGGTATTAGATACAAGGGGACCAAGCAATCAGTCTGTGTGTGGCAAGTGCTGCATCTCCTCAGTGATGCTTCTAGAACAGAGTCCATCTCTGGCTGAATATGGAAGAGAAAGGATGAACAGAACTAAGGAAGTGAGGAAGCTGAGCACTGGGCATTTCACAAATAAACCAAAGCCCTGGACACCAATCTCCCCCAGAGCTGCATCCCTGGGTGAGTTGGGTGGGAGCAAGGGTCTCTACTTTTGAAACAGTGAGCATATGTAAGACAATCCATGCCAATTTTGGTTTTGGACAGTTTTTCATTTTTCAAGGACATCATCTGGAAGCTGTTTCAGATCATCTTTTGTAAGCCATTGCACTGCAACCTCCTAACCAGGAAACTATTATCATTTTAGAGAAAAATGTACCTCATATTTCCACAGTAGTTAGATGTGGTTTTCTGAGAGTACAGTCAGAGGAAACTTGTGGGAACTATCATTTAATATTTCCCAGCTTTTAGTTGCTCTTAAAAAAAAAAAAAAAAGCTTCTATTTTAGCAATATTGTATTAAAAGAATATGTGTTGGAAGCTGTCATTATTAATCTGGGAATGGTCTGGGCTGTACTGTGTGGGAGAATCCTCTGCTTTCCTCACATTCCCATCACAGCACCGTGCCCACAGGTAGAAAAGCTGATAAAAGCTGCAGTCATGCATTTACTCCATTTACTTGATTTTTGCATCCTGAAGTGGAGGCACACATATGCCCGTGGAAGTACTTTTGGGCTTGATAACCTTGTCCACTTTTCAAGCATGTTTCACATGACTTAAACTCCACAGGCAAAGCAAAGGGCTCTGACCTGCAACAAGGCTTGGTAGCCAGAGCTTGGGTGCATCAGTGGATTTTGGCAAAAGCCTTTTGGTTGTAGAGGACAAAGTTTAACAAAAGGCATCTCTCTAATAAGATTTTTCCCAGCCTGGTGTTGATTTAATGCAGAGTTGTCTCTGCTCTTTTTGCATTATTCCCCTCACTGATCCACTTGCTTTTACCTGCACATGAGTGCTCTGTGTAGAGGCCCTCTTCACATACAGACTTCATATTTTGTATCTTAGATATAACATGAGCTTGGCTGCCTCTTGGCTTAATCATTAAAGAGAAAGAGAAGTTTCTTTGCCTGCTCCTTCTCCTCAAACTTCTGTTTTGCTGCATATTATGCTGCACATATTCAGAGGGGTAATAAATTCAGTTGTTTTTGCTCTAAATGTAATTCCTCAGTAATTGCCTCTATTTATTTTTATTGGTTGCAATAACTTAGTTTTATGAATGCAAGCTCTGGACTCTCTCCATCAATGTGCAAAGCTTTGCTTAATAAAAGTAAAAATGCATTTTAGGATGTTTAAACTAGATGGTTGCAAAGAACTGTCATTATCATGGAATCCTAGAAGGGTTTGGGTTGGAAGGGACATTAAAGATCAACAAGTTCTAACCCCTCTGGCATGGGCAGGAACACATTCCACTAGTCCAGGTTGCTTAAAGCCCCATCCAATCTAGCCTTGACACTTCCAGGGATGGGGCATCCCAGCTGCTTTGAGCAACCTGTGCCAGTGTCTCACCATCCTCACTGTAACGTATTTCTTCCCAACATTTTATCTAAACCTACTTTCTTTCCATTTAAAGCTATTCCTCCTGGTCCTGTCACTATATGCCCCTTGTCAGAAGTCCTTCAGATCTCTTGCAGGCCCCATTTCAGGACTGGAAGGCTGCTAGAAGATCTTTCTGGAGGCTTCTACAGGCTGAACAATGCCAGCTCTCTCAGCCTGTCCTCACAGGGGAGGTGTTCCAGTTCTCTGAACATCTTGGCCTCCTCCAGACCTGCTCCAACAGTTTCATGTCCTTGTTATGTTGGTGGTCTCAGAACTAAGTGGCAGCATGCCATGCCTTGGGAAGCACAGATGGAATGGCACGTGGATCCTGGAAGACCAAGTGCAGGGGCTATTTAAGCCTTGCTGACAAGAAGTGGGTCTAACCCAGCCAGACCTTCCCCTTCTCGTCCAACACTGCAGGAGTTGTTGCATAGCATTGGGGCCTTTGGAATGGGATATTATTGGTGTGATTTCCTGATTCAAAATGAGCACAGCTCTGGGAACGCTGTTGTTGTAATTTTACGTTCCCTTTTGCAGTTTTCTTTCTCATATTTTGATCTATCTGCATTAGGAATAATGAACCCCAAAATTCACTCTGACCCATATGCACATGGTACACACAGATCTTCTTGGTGGTCACATTGAGAGAACTTCAAGAGAAGCTCTGGGTAATATTTGTCCACATTTTCATCTCCATTTTACCACCAGATCATTAAAATGAATAGCCCACCTCAGAAAAAATTGAGATACACAGAAAAAGGTCAATAAATATTAGCATTGTAGAAACATTTGATAAGAGTCTGTGCTAGCCTTTGATTACTGCTGCCTTTTATAAAGTTAGATCTGAATCTCTTATTGTGTATTACCAAGACATAAAACACAGTTACAGCTTGTGCAATTTGGATCTATACCCTAAGCAAAAATTCCTTGATTCTGTATGCCACCAAAAGGGATAAGATTTTAATTACGAGACAGTAAAGTCCCTTCCCATTTTAATGGTAATAGATCTAAAGTTATTTTTATTCACTAATTATACAGTGCCCATTAAAATGCCAGTGGTTATGTACATATTGGGTGGGATCACTGAAATTCAGAGAGGTGTTTATTTATTTATTTGCACTCAGAAAGGTGTTTATTTAAGTCATGTACCCCCAGCTTCAATCTCTCTGTTCCCCTGCAGGGGTTCCTGTGGAGGGACACACTGTGCCAAACCATGGGGACAGTACTGCCTGTGGGACTGTGTGGGTCTGTCCATGCACCATGTTTTGTATATGGTGTCTGCTGCAGACATGAAAGATTCCTGTAGGGTTCAGGGAACCAGAAAGTGTGAAAGGTGAGGAAGTCCTATCTAAGTCCTATGCCGCCCAGAAACAGGGAGCCCAGCATCAAGGGGAGGGGAATTTAAATTCTCTTCCAGCTCGCTTGGGCCCTAAATAAGTTTTATAACAAGGGTAAAGTGCCATTTCCACTGGCTGAGAAATGAGTATAATGATGGTTCTTAGACAGCTCTATCTCATTTGTACAGTAGGTCTGAAAAGACACTTATTTCCTGGAACAGAATGGGGCCACAACCCCAGGGATGTTCCTGGTGCTAAAACACTAAACCGAGACCTTTTCCGGTGCTTATTTGTGAAGCCTTGCTCTGACAGAAGGGAGAGTGGAGGTTCCTCTTTAGATATACCTTCCCTGTGGCTTGTTCTTGAAAGGTGCCTGCCTTTCTCTCCCTGAAAAGAGCATGGAAGAGGAACATAGCACCCTGACTCATATCTTAAGCACCTCCAGCTTTCACTTTGAATTTGGAAGTCAGGCTGGTGAGCTGTGAGTGACACAGAGCTATTAATTCAAACATTCCTGAGGTAAAACACGTGCTGGGCTGCATGCAGACCACACCTCAGAGGAGTATGGAAGAGGATGGACAGGAGTTTTCCAGACCAGAGCTGAGCATGGAGACACCGCACAGTAGCCTGTGTGGGAGATGGATGCAGACCTTCAGCTGAGCAAGCAGCTCTGGGTCACTGCTCTCCACTAATCAAATTCAGGGGTTCATCAGTGGGCGCTGCTCTGTTTGGGCAGCCAGGAGAAGAGCGCTACTGTTCCAAGCATTGGCCTGCAAGCGGCTGCAGGAACAGCAGCATCAGGAAGGCAGGAATTGCTTCCCTCAGCTGTGCGTGGGCTGGTGACAAACTCGCAGCTTCCGACGACAGAGGGCACGCCGACACAGCGCCCGGCAGATCCAGCACCGGGACACGCTGCTTCACACAGCGGGTCGAATCTTGCTCTGCTTACCTGACAGGAGGATGGAGCTTCGCTTGCATGAGCCCATGTGAGGCTCTGCCGTGTGGATTTCTGGGGACTTTCTTGCGCCGAGGTTTCAGTTCTGAGTCTGCAAGGGACTCAGATGCCAAGGCAAGTGCAGACGCAGAAAGGGGGGGGATTGTACTATGCCTGTAGCAAGCTGTGGGGTGAGGAAATGGCTGTGAATAAAAACATCAGCATCTGGCCCAAAGAGGCTTCCACTTCAGCCAGCAGGCTGACAGCAGGGAAATCCGGGGGGAACAGCAGTGTTTCATGTGACTCATCGGCCACGGCAGGCTGATTTAAACTCATCTGCAGTGCAAAGCCCGTCGAGAAGGAAGTGTGAAGCCTGTGAATGTTTGCTAGGAAAATAAACAGCATCATTTAGAGTTAAGAGGGCGCATAGAGTTGGGCTGGACCTTGGACTGTCAGCACTGAGAGCAATTTTCTGGAACGGGGAGGATGTTCTGTCTCTGGGTCCTCAGACTGTGACACAGATAGTCACTACTGCTCTGGGTCTGCTCCCTGAAATAGTTCATTTTGCTGTTCAAAGAGGTCCTGATCCTGCAGTGGGCTCTGGACAGGGACAGCCTTCTTATATGGGGCAATTTACAGGATCAGGACTCCACCTGGAGTTTAATACTAAGGCAGAAACCTACTTTGATGGCATGGTTACATGTGTTCTGTGCCTGAGCAGAGGAGTCTCAAGAGGCCTTGCCAAGGAAAAAGTTTCCTTGAGGTTCTCCTGCAATGATACTGAACTCTTGCTATGGTGTTTGGATCTGTTTTTAAAATGATTCTGTTCATTCTCCAAAGAGATTAAGTCAAAACATGGGTCCAAAATCTCACTGCAGAGGGGTTCTTGTATTTCTCAGTGTTTACACTAAATAAATCAGTTGGTGTTTGACAAGAAAGAACTGCCCTTGTGTCCTTCTGAATATTTTGTCATCTTTGGGCTGATAATTGTAGTTCACAGCCAACAAATCAGCAGGGTCTTTTCCAAATGCTGCTAAAGCAAAGCTTCTTTAACAGCAAGCTCCAGGTATTTTGTCTATGTCAGAGCCTGGAGACTCAGATTCCTTTGTTGCGCATTCTCTGCAGGGAATGGGCAGCCTCATGCTTGGTGCTCCTGCCATTCCTGACCCAGGCTGTTAGACCCCCCTAATATGATTCCCCATGGCTAATTATCAGCACAGCTTTTGTGGGATTTTTGCAGCCCATCTGATGGGCCTGGCTGCAAGTTTCCAAGTGGGTAGAGGGCAGACACCCACCTCTAAAGTCTTCACTTCAAAGGTGACTTGCAAAAACCACACCCTGTGGCAAAAGGGAGGATCTCCTATTGAATATTTGTCTTGGAAAAACGAAACAATCAAAGCAACTACAGCAACAACAATAAACCCAAAGGAAGATCTGACCCTCTGTTCTGGACTTCTGAAGGATATTTGTGCTTGATTCTGTAGCAGAGGATGTAGGAACTCTGTACTACCAAGGTAGACTGCAATTAGGTGGGGCTGCTGGTTTTGTTCATGTGAGTGCTGCTGGTGGTTTTGTGGGGGGCAGTAAATGCACTGTTCTTTGTCTGTGTTGCTCTGTTGTTGCTCTGTGTTTTGTGTGCATCTGTGTTTTGTGTGCCTTTATCTGCATTCGAGATACAGGCTTTGCTGTGTGGAGACACTCCAGACCTGGAAACCTGGCAAAGAGGCTGGTGAGGAAAAACCCCTCAGGTCTTCAAACCCATGGGATCGCACTTTGGCTCATGGGATGGTTCCTAGAAAGAGCTTAAGAAAACACTGTTCCTCACCAGGACACTGTTTTAGGGTATCATAGTGGCTCTCCTGGGGGATTTCTTACAAGAACTGCAGGTTTCTGCAAGACAGGTGTTTCCAAGAGGTATTCAGCATCTTGCTGTAGTTATGGGATGAGATGACAGCACTGACCTGTGCAACCACATTAAACACTGACCATTTATTTCCGCTGAAAACTTTGAATGTGACTGGTAAGCTACAAAAAATAGAAAGCCTTCATCAAATAGTCTTGGGAAGTGCAGTCTAACACCATCTCTTCCAAACATAAGATGTGTGCTCATATTCATATTCTAAACGAGCTGCAGAGCTGGTGTTTGATGGTGCATGTCTCAAAATCAACACTGAAATGAGAGGCCCAGATAGGTTCATTCTTGTAATGTGACTGTAAAGTGGAATTTGCTTCTAAAACACCATGACATTGATTTCCCACAAAGTGACAGTCTTGTCTCATTACCTTGATTCATTTGTTGTCTGATGGATTTTAATAGCAAAGATCTGAATTTCAATGATTAACCCCCACCCCAGAAGGAAAAAGTTTAGAGCTGTGTCACATCAGCAGCCTCAAAAAGAACCAGTGTTGGGGAAAAAATTCACAGTATTGGAAGCCTGATGGCAGGGAGCCTCAAACAAAAGGGAAACGTTGAAGGTGGAGAAATGGGGGAGATAAATGTTGGATGGGAGAGGCATTACCATCAAACAGGCAGGCACAGTGTCCCTATAAAAAAAGACCAGCTCTACCTCTGTGTCCAAGTATCTTCTGCTCTGACTTACCCCTGTCTGTGCTGTGGTACTGTTTCCCTGAAGCAATCTTTCTCATACTTGGGACTTCACACAGAGTGTTTTATGTGCCACAAAGAGTTACAATTCCACTGGGATGTATTTGACTTAGGAACATAACAGATGCTGTTTCTGAGTAGATGGAGCAAAAGTCTCCTGTAATAAACATGGGAGAAAGAAGGAGTGATTATAACATGTGTAGAGAACATCCAAAGGAATACAAGGAAGAGGAAAAAAAACCCTTGAGAGTGGACAGAGATAATGAGGTGAGGTTTGTCCACTTTGTTTTAAGTTTCCTGTAACATCTTAGTTATCTGAGATCTCTGGGCTTATTTCCCTAAAAGTGGCAGCTAGGAAACGACATTCTTACTGTGCTGCTTCATCAAAGTGATGGCTGCTGTTTTAACAAGCTGCATTAGCCAGAGATTGATGGCCCCATTTGCAGCATGAAAGATCAGTGCTGTTTGCAGCAGTGAAGGTCTGAGCTCCCTGGGGTTGCTGCTGACAGGGGGATGTCAGTCTATTGCCAGGGAGGCAGAGCTGCTGGAGAGGCTGCTCCCCTGTATCTGGGCATCACACTGGGGTCATGGGCATCCCCATGCCTCCCACATTGCCTGCTGGAACAATTGTAGCCCTCCCCTACACTGGCTCAGAGACTGAGTGCAAGTGAGGATCGTTCATTTTGGGATCCCTTGTAGGGATCCTTTGTAGGAAGCTATTCAGTGTCATTCCCTCACAGGTATTGTCTGTGTGGAGCAGCAGCATGGCTAGGTGATGAGAAGGCAGATCAGACCTTCCTCTGGAGGTGTAAGTCATCTGTCCCATCCATGTCATCTGTCCCAGACCATGGGGTTGTCCCAGTCCAGCACTTCTGCTTGTTCTTGAGACCAAAAAAGGTGACAGGGAGGATATGGGGTCACTGGCTGGGTCTGTCAAGGCCTACACACACACTGCTTGTGAAGTCAAGTCTTAATCCCCTTGGGGAATGCTTCATGTGCTTGTTGGATGGGGACACAACACTGGACTTTTGTCACTCCTTCCACAATGAGCAGAGGTGTAAATGTCAGGCAGACCCTTTGAATCAGGCAGTGGGGGTGGTGGTCATAGGGGGGATAGCAGAGTTCCTGAGAGGAGAAAGTGAAGGAAGATTAAGGCAGATGTTATAAAGATACAGTCGAAGGTGGCAATGGTGGATGAAGAAGTGAATAACAAGAGGAGCTGAATCTCTCATAGGTCTCTTGCTGAGAGCATCTACAGGTAGGTCAGCATAAAGTCTGTGGTCTTGTGTCAGTTGTGACCACATTCATGTTTACTGGGCTGCATTGGGTTTTATTACTGAAGACTGCAGCTGGATTCACGGAACTAAAATATGTGATTTTCCTCTTTCAGAATTTCAAGCGATATTCAGATGTTCTTAGCTGATCTTCATGCTTCTAAGAGCCTGTATCTGACCATCTGTCTCCAATTAGTCCTTTCAGCCCTGCAGACTTCTCTCTCTGCAGTTCTTACACATCTTTTTTTCCTGCTCCATTATTAATAAGAGGAATATCAAAGCACTCTCAAAGTCTTGCTTTCCCTATTTGAAGAAGAGTAACTTCATCCATCTGGGAAGATGTGGGACAAGACAAATGAATTTTTTCCCTGAACTTCTCTTAAGAACCACTGTTTTTTTTCCTAAAGTGTGTAGATGAGTGTTGTGGCAGAGTTCCTGGGCCAGACACAGAATAAGGACTCAGGAGATCTGTGTTCACTCTTAAGTTCTGCTAAGTCATTCTGACTCCTATCTGTTCAATAGATAAAATCATCTGTGTCCTTACTTTCTTTTTCCTCTGGTGCTGTCAGGACCTAAGCAAACAAAATGGGCTCTGCACACTCTGTCCCCCCTCCTGGGACCATGGATGTTCCCAGGAGTGGCTCCAATACAGTCCAGATGTAACCTGGGATCGTGGCACTGGGAAAAAACTTTGTCATAAAGGTGTCCTAAGCTCAGACTCTTTCTTTTGGTCCTTTCTTGAACTGTGCTTTAGGTAGGCCTATGCCTGGTCCTGTACCTGCTGATTCTGACCTCATTTCCCTGCTTGACCTTGAACCCTTCTCATCAGCACAGAAGTGTTCAGTGATGACTGTGCCTGTCTGTGGTTGCTCTCACTGGATGTGCTCTGCCCTTCTCATTCACTGTTGGACTGTCTTTGTTAAAAAAGGAAAAAGGGAGCTCTTGTGGACCAGGTCTTGTCTTTCTGACAGGGCCCAGAAGAAATGAGGTGCACAAAAAGTTATTTCTCTTTGAAAGTCCTCTCCAGCCTCTGGCACTTTAGGTAGGACCTGTTGAACTTGAAGGTACAAATGTACCAGCCTATCTTCTCTCAGGGTAGCGGATGTTGTAGATATTTTTGTGCCAAATAACTCTGATTAGCTCCCCCTCCCTGTCTCTCTTGGATTCAAAGGCCATCTGTCCATCTTGGTTCATTTTTTCAAGGGCAGATTCCCTGCCAAAGTAGGTGAAATTTATACCATTTTTCTCTTTTGGGATATTTGGTCTATTTTGTCCAAAGGACATTAGTTTAAAGATATTTACTTGAACATCCCTGGATTTGTTAGCTGACTCCTCTGCTTTATTCTAGATGAGGAGAGTCAGCTTTACTGTAATGTGCTTCCTGCAAAATGTACACACTACACACGTAAAAACAAGCCTGAAGCAGCAAAGAACAACCTTTAAATAACTCTCATGGCCCATTAGCCACACAAAGACACCTGGTAGGTAAAGGAGACACTCAGAGAGATCTCAGGAAATCCCACAAAAATTACTTCTGAAAGCCTTTGCAAAATTGTAGGTCTGTGTGTGATTTGTGTAATTAATGGACAGTATTTGAACATGGCATGGTTGTTAAGGATGGCATGCTCAGCCTCACTTTTGTATTGTGTAGGAACATGCTGAGATTAATTTAACATCTACTGTTCATCAGTTGCAGAACTCTGTGCCTAGGCTTGGATAGTTAATAATCCCCTGAAGGCCTTGCTTTCAGCTTTAATTTTCTCCCTTTCTGAGCAGAGAGGAGTCAAACAGGTGAAAAATCCTATGAACAAGGGGAGAAAAGGAGGTTAAAATTCACATTTGCTGTATTTAGGGTGAAGTTTTCTGCCTGGGGCCTTTGTCCTAGACAAATGAGCATCTCTGAAGACTATCCCAATTCCCAAAGTAGTGTAAACCAGAACAGGGTGCTCAGGGTATGACCCCTTACCTCTCAGCTGATTCATCGTCCACCTCAAAATAAAGCTTCATACATTCCTCTTCTCTCTCATATTAAAGGAATCTCCCTATTGTGAAATTATAGAATTGTTTCATTTGGAGAAAGAGCTTTAAGATCACTGTATCCAGCTGTAAACCATCCTTGATCTTCTGGCCAGTTCTGCCTGAAGAACCACATCCATCCATCAAAGCCCTCCAGGCACAAGAGCCTGTAGGCACCATGTGACAGAGATCCAAATGAGTTCATAACCCTAAAATGCACACAGACTCCTAATTCTTTCTGTTTGTTCCCCATGCTGCATGGATTAGTGCTCAAGCACTTCAGAGACACATCAATTTAAAAGAAGAATATGTTGAGAGCTTTCTCCCCAGCAGGGAAACACCCATTGCTGTTTCTCAGCACTCACTTCCCTCTCTCTTCTGGGGCCACCGTATCATTTAGGCTCAGTTGCCTCCAACAGAAAACAACTCCCAGCCCCTTATCTGACATCATGGCACTAAATCCATTCTGTAGTTGCTGACCTGAAAGTGGAGCAGCAACCTTTGTCTTGTGTCTGAAGTCAGCAGCTTACAGTCTTTTCCTTCATGGGAGTCTCTTTTCTCCAACCCACTGACTGCAAGCTCTGAATTTTCTTCCTGCTGTGCTGTTGGGTGTTCAGAACCTTGGAGAAGATTTTGTTCTCTTTCCTATAATATCTGATGCTGTGCAGACTTCCTATGTCCACCTTCACTCCTTCAACAACTTCCTTCAAGCAGGAAGACTCCTTCCCCATCTCCAGCCTCCCAGAGGAGTTAAGCCTGTGTTGGGGCAGCTGCTGGTGGACTCTGCTGCATCAGCACCAGTGCTAAGCACACACACACACACACACACACACACTGTCCCCAGCAGAATTTCTGGATTCCTTCTATCTGCTCTTCTTTGCAAAATTCTTCATCAGTTGCACCTTCTGCTGCAGCAGAGCAGCCTCGTTTTTGATTCTGTGTCACAAAGTGCAACCTTAGGTGGCAGAGATGACAAACTTTGCTTATTTGGGAGTTCAGGGGCACAGGAATTATGGAACAGAAGGAAGACTCAAATGGCACTCCTGCAAAGCAGAAGTTCCTCCTCTAACCTCCTCCTGTCTGTGTAGGTCCCTCTGCATGGAGCTTCTCCACTGTCTCATCCCTTCCATCTCGGTGCAGCCAATAAAACCCAGGCCAAGACATTTATCTGGCATGCAAAACTTCAGTCAGAGCTCATCAGGTCAGACAAACTGAGGTTGTAGCTTCACTGGTGAGGCATTAACTGCAGTGTGGCAATGAACAGAAGCAGTTTTCTTCTGCCTGGACTAAGAGTCATGACATTTGATGACCTCTTTGTGGGCAAATGCACGGCCTGAGCTGGTGTTTGATGGGGAAAGTTGCAGTCCCATCCAAAGCTGTGGTAACAAACGAGGGACTTCCCTGATTTCTAGAGGTCCATTTCTGGCTGGGGTGTGCTGAAGGAATTCAGCTTCCAGTTGAGCCTGTTTTGGAGATATCTCTGCTGTGTTGGGTCATGAACAGAACAGTTTTCTTCCATGTGCAAACATGTACCTTGCTGCTGTTGATGTATCCTGTGGATACCTTTCACACACAGCAGCTGAAGGAGCCACAAAATTATTTCCTGCACAGTGGTGGCTGATTGTGTGAAAGCTGCTATCCAAGAGCCAGGCAAGAAGAAAGTGTGGGACCCAAGGATGGAGCAGATCATTATGTTCTCTGTGTTTTGGAGAGAGGAGGGAGAGAGGACAGAACTTGAAAAGGAGGTAGTTGAGAGGAAAAACGTATCCCTCTGGAAATAATGAGACTAGAAAGCCAACTTGTACTCCCAGGGCAGGGGATTGAATGGAACAGTAGGCTTGGAATTCACAGATAAACTAATTCACTTTCTTTTTAAAACTTTGAATAAAGTAAGATGTTGAGATACACCCTGTCAACAAAATCCAAGAAAATCTGGTTTATACATTTTCTTCTTCTTGCCTAAACAACGCTACAGGCTATACAAGAGCCTAAAGCCTCTGAAAATGGGTTTGCTGCTTATTCCAAGAAAGCCAGTGATATCACTGGGAATAGCTTGGGGTCAGACAGGACTTGGTGTAACAGTGCATCTGTAAGATTTCTGAGCTTTATGCCATCTGCTCACGGAAAGCATTGCAAGGATGTCAACAAAAAGGCTTGGGAAGCTTGTGAGAATGAGGAGGGGAAATAGCAGGCTGCAGAGTGTAGGAAAATTACAAATTTTCTGTGTGGCTGTTGCTGTCATGAGATTTGTCACTTGTTTTGTTTTTGTTCTACTTTGTTCCCACTGACCACTGAGCAATGTTAGCAAGATAAGAGATGCGAGTTAAACTGAGAGAAATTCAGCAATGGGATAAGCAGGCTGATCAGATCAAACCCCCCCTCAACTTCCATATGGTTCTTGGAGACATCACTTGTGAACCCCCAGAGAATCAGCTTGGTGGATTAGTGGGAGAAAAACTGCTACTGAGCATTACACCTAGGAGCTATAGGATCTCTTTGATGCAGCCTCCCAATACCTGTGAGGTACCCTGTTTAAAAAATAAAATCGTAAAGAAAATGCAGAATTTAAACCCCAGGTGGTAGACTTAACAGGAATGATCTTTGCTCCAAGAGTCACGACAACTGTACATTGAAATATTCTTTTGCTCTAACATTAGTTTTGCCTTTCTCTGAAGTATGACATAAATATGTTTAAACTGGATAATCACACCCAAACCATTTCCTTTATCAGCTAAGAAGATTTGGGTGTTCTGTTGCAGTTAAGTTGTTTTAAACAAACATTCACTCTTGCTATGCTATTTTCATGCTATAATGGAGGTACTTAACAGACTGTGGAAGTTTATCTATACTTCCTCCAGTGTAGAAAATAAAACTTTGTTGTTTTTCAACAGCTGATTCTTGAATTCACAAGAACCACTTTGTGTATATGCAGATTGTCTGTCACAATATTTAGCTAATTCAAATTGTTTCTCAACTAAAGACTAATTTTGTTTTCCCCCTGGACCTCTGTTCTCTTTTTCACCTGTGACAGGTACAGAATAGTTTATTTACCACAAAATGTTTGAAGCTGTGGCCTCCCATGGAGCCCAGGGAGGGGCTGCTTTGCTAAGTTGGGGTTAAGAAGTGGCCCATTTCCATGGTGCCTGACACACAGCTGTGTTTGACAAGGTCAAAGGGACAAGGACAGACTGGGCCCCTGTGGCAGATTTGGAATGGATGAGCAAGGTTGTGAAACTCATTTGCCTGGTTTATGAACTCCAGATCTTGGTCTTACTCAAATTGTGTTGAGCTGAGCAGCCTCAGCTCCCAGAAAAATATCCCAGGAAAACGTGCTTGTCTACCATCTCTTTGAAGCTCAATATTTCTTCCTCCATCACCATGTGTGTTGGTTACTTTGATGTGTGGCTGTCCTTGAAAGCCAAGGGTTGGACTGACAGGTGGTGGGGTTACAGTTGTGGTATTGCTGGAAAACAAATGTTCTCTAGATCACTGTGACAGGGATATCACTTGGCAGCTTACCAAAGTAGTCTTTTTCCTTATTTTAATTGCAGTCTGTTTCACTCCAAAGCATTTTTTTTCCATACTTGTGATGGTGGCCTAAGAAAAATGTGCAAGGTTGCTTTGTGTGTTAACCTCTAGATAGAACTCCTGAAAGAGTCTGTGCCCTGGGAGCAGAGAAAACTTGATTTGTGCTCTCAAAGCTTAGTACTAACCTGGGTGATTTCTGAACTGTGAAGAGAACTTTTCTTTGTGAATCTAAGGTATATGTTTTTGTGAGAGGAGCAAACCTGTTTTTCTCATCGAGTCTTGTTTCATTTACTTTTATGAAGTACTCCTGTACAGAATACTGTATAACTGAATTTTACCTGAGGTTCAATTAATGCATTCATTTTTAGTCTGTTATTCTCTTCTGCAGCTCAGTGTTAGGCTGCAGTTTGTTATCAAAGCTGTAAGAAAATCTCCTGACACTGTCCTTTCTTCCAGTGACCACAGGCCTGCAAAGACCATGCAAAAAAGGCAAATTTAGAAGGTGCCTTAAATGCAGCTTTAGGTGGGAAAGGTGGAAAAATTGCAGATTTTTTTTTTTTTTTGACACAATGACATTGAAGACAACTTTTTAATAGACCTGCTTTTATACTGATGCTCATTATACAGTCCATGCTGGAAAAACTGCTTTGATGAAAAGGCTTAAAACCTAGTGCATCATTTTTCATGCTCAGGAACATGAGCTAGGCTTTGTGTTTCACTGAGAAAACCTGGATGGAAAGGTTCTGTTAGGAAAGCTCCTTTCTTCAAGCTTCACTTGTACAGTACAAAGAACCTTTTAAGGAGAGGTGCAGAGCAGCACAGGGGTGCTGAAGAACAGGCAGCCAGTGCTGAATTTGTCTTTTGAGACACATTTATGGGTCTGGAGCAGAAGGTGAAGGTTTGGAGTAGGAAGAGATGCTGAAAAGAACAGTGGCTGTAATTGTGAGATACAACAAGCAAAGCCAAAGAACCCATCTCCTAGGGGGTGTCCAGAGCTCAGCTGGGAGTGGGATATACACAAGTGTGAAAGGGCACAACTGCAGCCCTTAAAGCAAAGGTTCCAGAAAAGCATAGACAAAACCTCCATGAATCCCTCCCTATCAGTCTGTTGCAGCCAAGGGTGGCTCAGAGATGTTGTGCTAAGCTGCTCTCCCTTTCAAGCCTCTTGCTTTAAGACCTTCACTACTTTGCTCTTCAAACTACCTTCAGAAATTCTGCTCCTTCAGCAATCATCTAGCATTGCTCTCTCTTCTCCCTCAGGACTTGTTGGTCACCTCTATTGCTTTTGTGTCTCAGAGTTATCTGCTTTATCTTATTTCAGGTGATGGAGAAGATTAACAGGTTTTTTCTGGCCGTTTGGGCAAGTCCAGCTTGGACAAACAGCACAGGGTGCAGGAGTTGGTGGGAACTGTGGAATTACATTCTTCCTACCATCCCACAGTGGCAGACAGCAGTGTCTGTGAGATGTTGCTTTCCTGGTCCCCCAGCAGTAGCTGTAGTCTAGGGAGGTGTAGGCATGGAATAGAAATGGGATTGTTTTCTTCCCATCTACCCGTTCTATCCTATACCCTACAACTGTTGGGAGCCACTGCAGCTTCCACATGGAGTGAACTTTGGTTCAGCAGCTGAATGAGCCATTAACCTGGAACACAGGGCTAAACAGGGCAGTCCAACCTCTCTTCCTCCTGTTGGCACCAGACACACATTAGGCACCTTTCAGCTGCCAAAGGAGTTCTCAGGACTTCTTCACTCATCTCCTTCTAAGGATGAATCCCTTCAAGTGCCTGTTGCAGTCAGCTTCCTGTCAAGGCTGATTGGATTTTCCATGGTGTCAGTGGTGGGGGTGAGAGCTGTGGCAGTGCAGCTTCTTGTGACGGGACAAATCGTGTCTCTGAGCTTGTGCTGGAAGTCCATCTCCTGCAGCTTTGTCAGTCTTTGGACATAATCCTGCTATGTCAGGCAAGTGAGCTGTGCTCTTCCCAGTGAATGAGCAGAGCAACACAATTTTGAGCAAGATGAGAAGAGAGATCTTTGTGTTAGCCTCATGCTTAAGACAGCACCTTGCTTTCATGGAGAAGTGAGTTAAGAAGACAACTCTGGCATTGCTGTATCCTGGGCTGGATTGGCAGGCAGTGTTTGAAGGCTTACTCTCAGTGAGCCATTTGGAAGGAGCAGGCAGCTCCATGATGAAAGTTTTCTGGCTCTCAGTTTTGCAGTAGTGCATGGTTTAGCACAGGAATGCAGAAAGGCTCTGGGATGTTCAGAGATCACAAACAAGGAGCAGCTGGCTGTGATTCCTGTGCCTTTACTTCTGTTGGTGAAATGTCCTGGATCAGAATACATCCCAGGTTTCTTTGCTAAGCAGGGAACCACTGCTGTAATACAGAGAGGGATGGTTTATGGCAGCAGTGTTGGGAGGTTCAGGAGGAGTTTCTATCTGTGCCCCCTTCAGTGGGATTAGTGAGAGGGTAGGGCTTGGTCAGAGGGTAAAAGTGCTAGTTCCTATGTCTTAAAGGGCATGAGTTGAACTTTCTGTCAAGCTGGGCACCACTGAACTTGGTGTGTCACAGATAAAGGAGGACTGGTTTGTAATTCTAAATATGCCTCTGCACAGAACAAATTTGTGCGTGACTGGTCCTGGGCTTTTTGAGCAAATAGGGAGCAGAAAGAGCCACAAATGATTCCTCTTATCCTTTGTGCAAGGGATAAACCATCTTTTTTGCAAAAAAGCTGCAAAATAATAAAACAGGTCTATGGATCCCCTTGGTAAAGCTGTGAGTGTGCAGGGTTAATCCTTGTGCATTGGTCACCCAGCTCAAGGAGAGTGTGAGGGCACTGCCTTGGGTTTCACACTTGGTTTGTGCTTGTATGGGAGCCAAGAGGGTGGCTTTTGTCCAGCTATTAGGATCAAAATGTACCTTGGACACGGACCTCTACAACACCTGGGCAATGTGCCAGGGTTTTCTCACTGGGACAATCCCTCAAATGTGGCAGTGGATAACCTAATGAGCATCATTAGCTTTTTACATTGGCACTGGGAGCCAATAATTCCTCCTGAAATCTGTGCTGAAGTGGGCACTAGGAAAGGCTGACATTTAACTTTCCCAAAAAAGTTCATTTCAAAGACTAATTAACTTCAGATTAATTTTAGAGCAAGTAATCTAAGAAGCCTGAGGAGAGTGGAAATTCGGGCAGTCTGGAGACCAGGACATCAGGGGATTGCAGTTCTGGAGAAGTGACTCAGGGTGCTAAACTCTGCACAGGAGGAATGACATTGTTGAGCTGGTTTGCTTCAGGTAGATGGGTTGTTACGTGGGTGCAAGGCAAATCAACTCCTTATTTTTAGAGCAGAAATTGTTTTCCTGCCTTGTTAATGTGTCAGGCCCGATAACATAACAATCTGCAGAAGTTTGGGTCTGTGTTTTTTGATTGTTTGCTTGTTTCTCATTTCCAGAAAGCTGAATGAATGGAGGTAAAGGACAAATGGCTCCTTTCTACACACCTTGCAGAAAGAGGCATGGGGAGGCTGTGTAGTCCTGGGTCCAGTTATCTGCTAAGGGACCTGTTGGGTATTTCAAGCTCCACTCACTTTTTTCCTGCATGCCTACATTGCCAGCTGGCTGCTGTTACGGTTTGCAGGGATGTTTTATCGGGTAAAATACAGGAAAGTTTTCACATTTCCTGCTCTGTATTAGAGTAGGTTTCTGGAGCCTGCTTTCTCCTCTGTAGAGGCCACAACTCTCTAGGGTGAGCCCTATATAGGGATGCTTGTCAACAGGGGGTGCAGAGATGGGGACAAGCTGGTAACATTCAGATCCACCCAATCCTAGAGTAGAAAATGAGTCTCTCTCCTGGTTGCAATCCACTGCCTTGTTGATTTGTTTTGAAAAGTCTGTCCCTAACCCAATAGAGCTGTGTTTGTGCAAACTGTTTTAATTGCACAATCCAGCTCCTCTCTGCTTAAATACTTTGTCAAGATGGCTGTTTAATATGTACTTCTAGTGACCTTCATTTTAATTGGCTAACTGCTTGCAGTTCATTTAGGCAGTTCATTTGGGTGTGCTAGCTTTGATTAAAAATTGTTTCTTTCCAAAAGTGTTAAGTTATTTGCTTTCACTTCTTTGCAAAAGTAAAGTAAGTGTTTAGATGCATACTGAGGTATCCTGAAACACGGCTGTGGAGAGCTGAGCTAGTTCATCTGTCACTGCTTTGGGGCAGTGGGGCCCTGTCCCCACAGGTCCTTGCCATCTCATCAGAGCTCAGGGATGTGTCTGGTCTGCTACCCAAAGTGGGAATAGAGGAACAGGGAAGGACCAGGACCCACCTTGTGTCACCCAGAGGTGCAGTGGCAGAGCTTGAATGCATCCCGCACTTCCTGAGGGTTTGGCATGATGGCTTAGGCCAGCTTAGGCGTGGTGGAGGCATTCAGTTTTGGAGACAGCTGTTGGAGGAGGTGCTGACAAGAAGTGGGGACTCCCTCTGCCTTTGGTTGCATTTGTCCTTTAAACTGGAGGTCTCACTGGGTCTATCCTGCCTGCCTTTCAACGGTTTGTGGGATTGCATCCTTAATGGTGAATTTGCCAGTGTTTGGGGCTAGATGGGACTCCAGGAGCCATGCAACCCCCTTGCTCCTGTAGGGCCACCTAGACATGCTTGCACAGCTGCCAAAGCTGGAGACTCCACAACCTCTGGCAGAGCTTGGTCATTCCTAACTGCCTGCTGTGTTCAAACACAATTTCCTGTGTTTCAGTTTGTGACCATTGCCTCTTGTCCTTACACTGGATGCCACTGAGAAGTGCCAGGCACCAGCTTCTTTACAACCCCTCCATCCTTGGATATCTCCCTATCTCTCTGGATAAGGTCCAAATCCTGGCTGGACTTACTCTGAGCTGCAGACTCCCAGAGTCCTTTCAAACTTTTATTTTCATGTGATTTTTATGGGGGGGGGGGGGGCGTAGGTGTGTGAGTNNNCTAAGGATTGCAGTTAACACTGAAGTGTTTTTGGTTTTGTTTGTTTGGTGGCGAGTACGCTTCTGTGGGTAAGACTCTTTCTCTCTTTTGTACGTTCTTTGTTAATAATATTATTGTGGCTATTGCCATTTTCAATAAATTGTTATTCCAACTCTTAATCTTCTAGTGTTCCCCCACTATTGGAAAAGGCAGGGAAAAGGGAGCAGCTTGAGTGGGTTTGATTTTCCAGCTGCGCTCCAAACCACCACACAAACTCACCCAACAGCAGCAGCCCTGAGTAAAAGAATACAATTATGGGCAATTTTGCCAGGTTTCTCTTTAGTCAGAGCATACTTCTTTTTATAAGAAGCCTTTAATTTTGATTACTGCAAACACTCCAGTCAAAGGCACTCAGCAGGTAGCTATGGCAACCCTGAGACAAGTTGTCTAAAATATACCAGGTAAAATAATGAGGGGATAATAATATGGTTTTAGTTCAAATAAACTATTAAGTGTGAGTAACAGTTTTACATTTAAAAAATACACCGTATTTCTGGGCTACAAATTAGTCATGGTTCAGGGCCCATTGTTCATCTCACTGCTGTAGGTGGTCTCCAAAGAATACTGCTAATATATGCTTCCTGCATTTGTTAACCCAGCACTCAGCAGGGAAAAAAAAAAAATCTTGTAGATCCAAAAAATAAAACTGTTAAAAAGAGAAGAGACAGGGAAGAGAGCTCTGGTTAGAAAGATTATCCATGCAGAGTGAGCTACAAGCCCTTCTCAGAGTCTGGCCTCGCTGATTTATTGTGACTGTGCCCTTAATGTCCCTTTCCCCCCCAAACCCTCTCTATTGGACCCAAAACAAAACTAGCAATTAGCAGCTGGTTCAGAAGTGTTGTGCATACTCAAGATGGGACAGTCACTACCCAAAGAAAGCGTCAGATTTAAATGAAATGTGTCTAGTGTGTTTTCTTAACTTGTGGTGAAGGAAAGGAGAGCTGGTCACACAGGACTAAATAGACTTGTCCTAATATCAGGGAAGAATTTGTCCTTCAGACCTGGCAATGGCCACAAGGATTTTGTATCATAAATCCTGCAGCAATCTTTGCAGCTTCTTTAGTTGGTTCACCTTGAAGCATCTGGTACATAAAAGATTATTATGTCATTTTTTCACAAACTCCTGGCACAGTACTGTCTGAAGCAGACATAGTAAACAAAAATCTTTATCTCTATCTCTATCTCTATCTCTATCTCTATCTCTATCTCTATCTCTATCTCTATCTCTATCTATCATTATCTATCTATCTATCTATCTATCTATCTATCTATCTATCTATCATCTATCTATCTATCTATCTATCTATCTATCTATCTATCTATCGCTCTGTTGGAGAAGGTGAATCAGGACAGCCATATAATTATACCTGGCAAAGGGATTTTGATAATATGAAATCCATAAGCAAGATAGAAATGAAAGTAACCTTTGACATCTAGGAGGCCAGAAGCTAGTCGATGAATGACTAGAAAACAATAGCTCAGCCGACCACCAAATCCCCATGGTTAAATAATACCCTAAGATAGTGAAGGCATGCTAGAGAAGTCCAAAGGTTGGAGAAGACCCTGCCAATGTGGCAAGGAGTTTTTGGGAGTAGAGTTTAGGTTTAAAGTATAGCAAGTATGTTAATGTAGCAACCCCTATAGGCTATATGTAAATTCTATATGATTTTGTGTCTAATGCTGATTGGTTACTGTGAATCAGAATATTCAGAATGGGAAAAGATATAATGTATTGTAACAAGATTGGAGCTCTCTTCTCTCCTCTTCTTTTGCTCTCTTGCTCTCTTTCTCTTTCCCTCTTTCTCTCTCTCTGGGGCTTAAGCTGTAGCTGGTAGCTTGAGTGAGCCCCCCTTTGCCCACGACCATCACAATAAACTACATGTTTAAAGAGCTAGCTGGACTCTGAGACATTCCTACATCTCTCTATCTCTACATCCATATCTGTAATCTATCTGTCTATCTATCTATCTATCTATCTATCTATCTATCTATCTATCTATCTATCTGTCTGTCTATCTGTCTATCCCTTTTGGGTATTCTCCAGTATTTCAAGACAGTTATAGAAAATGCAGATAATAAGCAAAGGGCCTTTGCTGAGGTAGTTTTCCTTATCAACAACAAAACATAATTCAGTGTGGTTTAGGTCAATGGAGCTGGTATGTGAGGAAAGCACAGTTCTCCATAGGCTTGCTTTTCAAAATGAACTTTGTCATTGATTTTTTGTTTTCCAAAGGCTCGTCCTGACCAATTTAAATTCATTCTCCAGGAGTTCTAAGTATCTCTGGATGCTTGTTTTTGTCACGTATTGGCTCTGAAAGAAGTTTGCCTTGTATCACAGCAACAGTGTCTCAAATAATGAAGTTTGCAGTGTTTAATCAGCCATTACCCACTGCAAGATTTTGCGGGTAGGAAAGGGAGGAGAAGATGGAATCCTCTTCCAGAAGCAGATCCCAGCAGGTGGGGGCAGATCAACTTCCAGCCCTCTCCAAAGCCCAGCAGTGTTTCCCTTTGGCCTGGTGGGCTCTCCTGCTCTTTCCCATCAGCTGTGCTTCATTAATAATCCTGCAGTGCCTTGGATTTTGTACCATTCTCCTCCCTACTGGTAGTTCCTGCAGTTTCTAAGGCATTCAGACTTGAGGGTTCCTCAAAGGAGTAGTCTCAGGAAAGCAGGGTGCTCTGCTAGGCCTGGGGTGAGCTGGAGATTAATGTTCCACGTTGTTCTGTCTGTCAATCTGGGCTTCAGACTCCCTTTTCTCACTGAATCTCACCCCTCTGTGTTTGACATGGCACACTCTGAATGTCAGGCAAGATGATGCTCAGAAGCACAAACAGTTCCTCTCCAGCTCCTGCTCTTTTTGATCATTACTTGCCTTTTTTTTTTTTTTCTCCCTCTGATTTCCTTCTGTTGCCTCCATGCTTCCCCTTGGATAGTGAAGCTTTCTCTGCCTCTGTCACGGCCTGTTGAAAGGCTGTTCACACAGTGAACAGAGAAAGACAGAGCTGAGGTCTGCTGTTGAATTTTAATTCCCTTGTTGGCTGGTGGCAGGGAATTAGCCAGTGAAAGCTGCTGGCATTGACACTTTCCTGCTGCCCAAGTGTTTAACTGAGTGTTTTAGCAACAGCTGTCCAGCCATGCACCCATTTCCCAAATCTAACCATGCTCCATCTCCTTCCCCCAGCCCTGGGATAAAAGCTGTCTTGGTGTCTTTCCTCTGCCTTTGGGTGCTGCCTCTGTTGGCTGTAGTGTGTGCAGCAGGAGACTGAGGCCGGCATGGCTGACCCTGCAGGAAATGCTAACATAAATAGTTTCTATTTACTGTGACTATTATTCACAAAGACTTATTTTTGTGTTAATGTAAACCAAGAGCTACAAAATAAGGGGTAAATAAAAGGAGGGCAGATGGGGTAACTCTGGAACTTCTCACAACATTAGAATATTCAAAGCCATAGGAACACCAGCTTAGAAAGCTCACGTGGAAAATCCTAGCCCCCAGGGGTTGGACAACCCTGTTGGGGGATTTTTGGTGAGAGGCTGCAGGTTTGGGAGAAAGACAAGCTGAAAGACTGTCCCAGTTCAGTGCAAGGCAAAAGAACTGCAAACCCCCACTCAGTCCTGTGTCTGCCTTGCTTATTTGTGCTCACTCCTGCAGCTGGCAGGTTCTGAGAAAACAGCCTGATTTAATGGGGGTGCTGGGAAATTGCCATGTCCTGGTCCCTTCCCATTTCTGGACTACCAAAAGCATTGAGCTGCTGCACGCTGAGGAGTGCAGGACTGGCTTTTATTCTTGCCAGCATTGTATTCCCTGCTTCTTGGCTTCTGACTTGGTCTGGGTTTTGCCTGGTTTCTGTAAGCAGGCTTATATTGTATCATCCCCTTCTTTATTTCATGGAAGGATGTTGTCTCACCAAAACCCATGTTGCTATTAACCCGTTTTAGGAAACTCAGCAGCTCCCAATTCTTCTGAAGAAGCAAGGGAATCATTCTGCTTCCCCAGGACAAAATTGTGCTCATCAACACCAGCAGTCACTGTAATATACATACTTCTGAGAGCATTCCTCTGCCATGGGCAGTTCTTTTCCAGCTGTGCCATGACTTCTCACAATGCTTGACTTGGGGTTGCTCGTGCAAAAGACACTGCAGCAAACAAACAAACAAAACACAGAAAGGAAGTGAAAAAAGCTGGAGCAAAAATCCCCTGCCAGTAGGCCCAAAACAGAAATGAGAAAGAACTGAGCTGCAAGTTTCTCAAGAAAGGTGAGAGGTGACAGCTTGTATACTCAGCTATGGAAGTGCACATCTCTGTGGGACAGAGAAGATTGAAAATACAGGAGTGTTGAGGGACAGGTTGAATTTCCTAGGCTGTAGGGCAGGAGCTACATGTAGAGCAGGATAATGCACAGAAACTGTCATTACACCATACCTTGGTAGTGGAAGAAATCAGTGCACCAAATCCAGAGCTGCTTTGAGTGAAGATAGTGAGCCCTGCATGGGTGCTATGCCTCCACACTGTGCTTTGTGCAGCAGAGAGCATAAAAAGAGAGTTGAAAAAACACTGCATGCTTCATTCTTTCCTGATAAAGCACAGCTTGTCTATGTCTGTTGCAGTATTCCATGTGAAAGTTTATAAAAACCAAGTTAGGTAAACACTGTTGGATACCTGCATGAGCACTTCAGACAGGCAGATTTGGGTTTCCATGTCACCTTGAAATAGGGCAAAGGATTGCTCAGTCCAGCTGATGAAAGGTGTAACATTTAATTTGTCTGTGTGTGATACTGATTTTAAGTAATCTAAGCTCTGTTTAGCAGAAAGAAATACAACATGGTGAGAAAAGGTTTTGTAAAAATGGCCGAAGTGTCTCTATACTGACTGAAATGTGAAATGTAGAAGAGTTTTGCCATAACATTGTAAATGGCCTGGGCCACTGCCAGCTGACCCAGAAAGTTTGTCCTGTTGGCTCTGGCTGGAGATGGGTTGTACCAGTTTATGTGGTAGTGGGTGGTATGAACCACCCTGTCACAGTGGTCTAGCTGTCCCTTGCAGTGACAAGGAGATTCTGTGTGTTCAAAACCTGTCTGTTCTGCTAAAAACCTGCCCTGCCACAGAGGTGAGGTTTGTGGCCAGTCTGGGGTCTGTGTAAATGGGTTTTCCAAACTCCCTTTCCGGCCTGGTATCAGCCTTGTTGTGCTAGAGGATACTAGTTTTGATCACAGTGATCCTGGAGCACTGCCAAGAAAAACAGCATTGAATTGTAAGGTTCTTTCTGTGCTGAAAACAGTTTTTGTGGTCAGGCATTGCCTGGCATAAATTAAGGCATCTCTTGTTGCTGCATTCTTCTGGTGCCCAGGAATGAACCAAACCTGTTGCTGCCTTCTCTCCATACTCCATGCAGCTGTGGGTGCACCCAAATCTACACAGATTGGGGAGCTCAGGGAAGGTGTCCAGTGTCCCCATCTATCTGTGCAGTGTGAGGATTTAAAGGATGCAGTTGCATGTCTCAGAGCACTGTTAAAGAAGGAAGTTCCCATAAGATAAGCCACCACCACAGGAACTTGAGGTAAGTACAGATGGCAAAACAGGAAGGCACTCATTCCAGGCCTAACATTCACGTGGTGGCAAGTTGTGGGAAGTGACACAAATGCCAGCCCAAGTTGTGGGAACAGCATCCAGGCACTGTGGAAACCCAGGACTTGGACTGTATAAAAGTGATACCTCCAAAGGAATGGCTCAGGATCCCCCACTAGCAAAGACCAGGCCAGAGGAAGGACCATCAGGACTCAGCAGGGATCCATGTGATGGTGATATCTTCCTATTTAATCTTCATCTGTCCCTCTCATTCTCTTCCCTCCCCACCCTCTTCCTCCTGTGTCTTTCTATCTCTCCACCTCACATTTACTGTAAAATTAAATCCACACTATTGACTTTGGCATGTGGTCTCTTTTGCACCTTAATTTGCAAAGGCATCTCTTATCTTGGGACCACAACATGCAGGTGGGCAGTGTGTACAGCACCCAGGCCAGGCAGGATCCTGGGCTAAATTAGGGCCCCAGTGCTGCTGCCCTGGTGCTTCTCAAAAAACTCAAATGTGCTCCATTCTGTAGCAAGCTGTGAGACTTTTGATTCCTTTTGGCTCTGAATCCATCTAGCAAATGGAAGAACTGTTGGATCACAGAATTGTAGAGCAGTTTGAGGTAGACTGAACCTTTAAAATGTCATCAGTCCAACTGCTTGGCAATGGGCAAGGACATCTCCAACTAGACCAGGTCACTCAGAGCCCTGTCCAACATGACCACGAATATTTCCAGTGACCTCTGGGCATTTAGACTTCACTAATGTTCCAGAGTTTCACTGCCATCATTGTATAAAACTTACATCTATCTACTCCAATTCTATCCTCTCAGTTTGAAACCATGGTAATATAAGAAAGATTCAGATGATATAGGAAGCAGAATGAGGAGGCATTTAATGTTTCTCAAGTGAGAAGTCTCTAGGGAAATGGGGAAACAACTACTTGAAAATATATGCTGAAATGTTTGGAGCCAGAGAAAAGTTTAAATCAAGGAATTCTCCATTTTGGAAGTGCAATGTGGACAAATTTGCAATGTTTTAGTGAAGAGGAGTCTATCAGCAATAGCCTATGTTACCAAGTGAGATGGATAACTTTACTTGACCTGATATTGCACAGAGTTCTTGGATGCAGCACTCAGATATTCTTTTCCTGACAGAGCTCTGCTTCATCCACGAAGGGGCTTATGTCTCTGCTGCTTTGTGCTTCTGTTTTAATTCCTAACTTGTAACAGGTTCCAGCTGGTACTCTGGGGATAGCAGAGCAGGCAGAGGTTCCTGGTACCCTTCATGCCCAGGAGCTACATGAGATGATAAATAAGGATGTACTGTGAAAACCCAAACCCTATCTGGATCAATGCCGGGTTTCACTTGTCACATTAAGAATTTCTGTGTGAAGAAATAGTTGCTGATTTAGAGGTATTAATGTTATTAAGAGTCTGGTTAATTAAGAAGGCTGTAGGGTAGTAGTGATAAGGTAGAAATTTCCTTATCTGATACTTTTCCTCTTTTTGTCTCTTGGCAAATGTACTTGCTCAGTGTAGAAAAGCAACATTTCTATGCCATATACTGTAGTGAGTGAAGTCAAAATTTTGTTTGAAAGTGCCAGTTGCTGTGTTTCTCTCTGTGTGGCAAGGGAGATTTGGATTGTTTGAAAGAGAACTCTGGTTAGAAAGCAACAAAGAAATGGCTTTCAGTTCGGTATCAGGGAAGAAGATAAATGTAACCAGTGCTGGTCTCTTTAAGACACAAAAGTAAATGAAAGCATAAATCTGGCCCCATTATGGACCTATAATAAATCTGGTGATAAATCAGAGGCAGCTGATAATGTGAGGGTATATGCCTGTTTGCAATACAATCAGCACATCATAATAAAAGATGAGTGTCCTTTTACAAAGCAATGATGAAGCAGTTCTGCATGCCTTGAAGATCATCTTGTAAAACTGCTGGGTGAAAGGAAAAAGGTGCCTGCATTGGATCCAAGGGAAGTGTCAGTCCCACTGGAATATGTGAAAGAAACTGAACTGCCTTGGCTTGCCCAGCAAGGCTGGTTGAGGAACAGGGAATCTGAGCTGACCTCCCCAGCTTGCAGTTCTGAATCTGTCTTTGAGATGAAGAATCCTACCAAGCAAGAAGGATAATGGCTCTCTTGCAATACTGCCAGATGGAAACCAGAGTAGCCTAAAAAGCTACAGTGAAACCCTCATAAAGCATGTAGGAAACATAAACACCAGTTGTGACTGGGGTAAGGTGAAGTAACTAACGGCCAGGGTTAACAACCAAAAATTTCCTGTCACTCTATAAACCTTGGTCTGGGCAGTGGAGCAATGAACAGGGTTGCATAATTATAGCCAGAGTGTTCTCAGCGTACTCAGTTCAGCAGAGTCAGATGAATAGTGCTGAGCTTGGGAAGCTGCTAATTAGTTTCATTTCTGTAAATTTCCATCCCATAAGCTGTATCCTCAGCTGGTGTTCCCACTTACTTAGCTCAGATATAGTGTATGCAGTGGAGTTCTGAGGACTTGCATCCAAGACATTGTCTGCTGCCAAAATGAAAGCAGGACTCCATCATTCATAGATCTTAAAGCTGGATCAGCTCATTATGGCTCTGTATTCTTCCCTTGTATAATAAATTCAAGCTTGGAAACTTTACCCAGTGATTTCTCTATCTGGCTCCCAGCTCCTGATTTAGTTAGGATGGGTCCTTTACCTGGCTGGCTGTAGACTTACAGTGTCAGTGGTTCTGCTGTGTCCTGAGGGAAGTTCCTGAGTGATTGATTCAAATTCCTTCCAGATATGTTCAGCTTCCAGTGCTGAACTCTATTTTGCTTGCTTTTTTTTTTTTTTTTTTTTTTTTTTTTTTTTTTTTTTTTTTTTTTTTTTTTTTTTTTTTTTTTTTTTTTTTTTTTTTTTTTTTTTTTTTTTTTTTTTTTTTTTTTTTTTTCTTTTTTGAGATGCAAGAATTCACACTTCTCAGTAGCTTTGATAGCTTACACTGCTGGAATACAGGGAAGAACTCTGGAATACATTTTACTCTATGAGGCATCCCTTCCAGGACTCTGAAGGATTTTTCTCTCTTTTCAGAACCCTTCTTTCTTCTCTATCTTGAAATAGAGATGCAATCTAAAAGCACTGCTTTGTTCCTATCTGGTGGTCCCTATGTCATGGCCAAGAACAGGATTTTTTAAAATACATTTTTTAAATTTGATTTTAGTTTTTCTCTTCTATAGTCAAAAATGCAAATGAGGGTAGCCAAATTTTTGCTGATTTCTGTGAATCAGAAATATTCTTTATGAGCTCTTTGTTCTTCTCTATCTTCTTTTTGTCATGGTTTGCAAGACACTGTCTGTTAGACATCTGGGTCATTGTTTTCCCTGTCCTGATCCATTCATTTTGCTATCTCTGTCTGTATTTGAGGCAGGCTGGCACGTTACCAATGAAGCCAAATATATCATTAACAGCTTTGACAACACAGGATAATGGCCTTGGGTTCTTCTGGAGCAGATGGAGATTGAACTGCTGTGTGTGATCCCTGTGCTGGTCATTCTTCATTCCTTTCTGCCCTGGGATCCCACTTAGTGGATAACAGCACCTAAGAGAGATGCTCTGATCAGGTAAAGGTCTGGGTTTCCTTTCAGAGATTGTCTTCTCTGGTCACGAGGAGTGTTTGTGCTGGGGGCTGGGTTGTGGCCTGATGGTGGCAAGTGGATGTAGGGCTGGAGAGCATCTCCAGTGCCACTCTATCCTCTCCATGCTGAGCTCCATCTTGTGTTCACACTGGCAGGCTGATTCAGAACAGCCTGACATTAAAATGATTCAAAAACCCATGGGGAGAGTTCGTATTGCATTTACAGCTCTGATCAGACAAACTGTTTCTTCCAGTTCCCTCTTGTAAATAATAGTAGTAGTAACTGTCTTCTCCTTGGTAATGTACTGAGAGGGTTGGAAAAGGCTTTAGAAAACATAGGCTGCAATGCATGAGGAGTTGACAAGCTTCCCCTGATCTGATTAGACATGTTTTGAGCAGATGGATGGGCTGACTGACCTCTGGAGGTCCACTCCAATATAAACTGTTCTAAAATTCAATGAATATGAGTCATCCGAGGCTGTGTTGCTATTTTAACATGCTTGTATATTCTCATTCTGAGACTGACACTTGTATTTGCTGAATTCACTTAAACAATTGCATCAACATTTTTAAGAGTTTTTACTTCTTTTTGTCCAAGTACCAAAGCAAACCAGTAAGGATCAATTTAACAAACCAATGGGTAAAATAAGTATCAGAGCCTCGTTGCCAGTTGATAAGACTGCCAAGGTGCTCAGTGCTCTGTGCCCTGAATCAAAGCTGTCTCTGGAACAGAGGGAACCTTTGGGATGTAGGCTGGGAAATACCAGCCAGCTCTTTTTGCACTACCTAGTGCATCCCACCAGGCCACATGGTCTACATGTGTCCAGTTTGTTTTGACATTTTTCTGACCTGATCCTCTTCCACATTGCTCCAGACTTTCCTATTGGGTCTGGCATTTTTGAAACTGATCTTACTGGTAAAGGCTGAAGTTAAGAAGACATTCATTCAACAACTCGCTTTTTTTCCATGCCCTGTGCTGCCAGATCCCCCACCCCATTCAGCAGTAGGCCCACATTTCCCCTCACCCTAAACAGTTTCCATACATGAAAGTTTGCATTTCTAGTATTTCTTCTTTTTCTTTTTTAATTATTTTTTTATTTTTTAATCCTCCAGGTCAACCTTTTCATATTCCATGCTCCAAGTGGAAGTTAGGTGCTTACCTAGAAGAACAGAAAATTGTTATCTTGGAGTTAGTGGACTTCAAAACAAGGGACTTCAATAAAGAAAAGCCTGAGAAGTACAGAGTTGGTCATGAGATGGCAGTGCTGTTTGTGGAGAGTAATTTGTGCCATTTTTAAATGGCATTTTGACTCTATTTTGCTTTGATGGTAAAATACAAATTCATCTGGGCTTATCTGGAGTTTTAACAGGGAGATAACAGTTTCGAAGGATTTAATCTTCAGTTTGTGTGCAGTGTGTTGGCTGGGGATAGAATATTACAAGGGGGAATGCATCATGCATGTCCAAATTTCTTACTTTGAACTGTTACACAATTTTTTGAGAGCCTATTTAGAAGTCTGTGGGTCAATAATTTAAATGTGGATGAAGCTATCTCCTTCTAGCATGTCTGATCTCCCCTCCTCTGTCTTCCATATTTTTTTTAGCATTAAATGTCTATTACAAATTAGATTTCCCAGTGAATATTTGTTTTAGCTTCACTCAGAAAACTTGCTGTTGAAAGAAACTGTAAATAACTCTCCATCTCAAGCACCCTGGCCAAGTGCCTTACAGCATTTTTCTCTTAGAATTTAATTTGTTCTGTGATTTAAGGTGCAGCATTCACACTGAGCTGCAACGTCTCTGTGCTTCCTCTCATCACTGTCTTTATCACGGTCAAATGAGCACTTATGGTGTGCAATGAGACTTCTCCACATTATTAATAACATTTCTGACCTATGGGGATCCTACTTTTTTCTGGCAGGGGAAATCTGTCCGTGACGGCCCAGGAGCAATTGCAGCTCTTTGTGCTTGCAGGTGAGCATCAGTCAGTTTTATGCACTCCCCAGCTCTGCACAGCCCCTGCCCCCTCAGCCAGCTAAGAACACAAAAGGCAGAAATATATTTTCCAGCCTGGCTCAGTCTGGAGCCTTCAGGAGGTGTAAGTGGGCCATTGCAGAGAAAACGCTGCAGTGCAGCTGCTTTGAGTTGTACCTGATGTTCAGAGGGATAAAAACACCTAATTAGCACTCTGCTTTCTTTAGTTTCTATGAGAATCCTATAAACCAATTTCAAACTGAAACTTTGAGCTGACTTCAGGCCAGCAGACTGACAAACACTTGGCGAAGATTTGAGGGGTCTTTTCACAAGTCATCAAGCTCAACCTCTATAACTTGAGTGTGTATTTTTTTTTTATGTGTGCATTTTTTCATGTTTCATGTATGCACTTTCTGCTTGCAAGAGAAGTGTACATTAAAAAGCTATTGGAATTCAGAGTTATTTATCATGTTTACAGGTTTGGTTTTTCTTTTTTGAAAGCTGAAAAAATTATCCCAGCCTGCAAGAGAGCCTACTGTTGCTGCCTTTTAAGTACAGCAAACCTTCTAGGTATTTAAACTGAGCAAGAAATTATTAAATTAAGAAGAGACCTGGGTTACAGTGATAATTATGTTCAAAATTTCTACTGTAAACATTGTGATGAATTTTTAATCATAGTTTTGAAAGCAGAGGACAACGTCTAACTTTAGTGTTATGAGCAGTACATTTTAGGTTTCTGAGGGAAGATGTGTGCCATGTGTTTTAGAACTGCAAGGGATTGGCTGTAGGGCAGTTGTTTGTTCTCATGGCAAGTGTGTGATAAGAAAAATAAGCTTTCAGTCCAGGGATGCTTCAGTTTAAAAGCATACAGGTTTAGCTTGTGAAATCCCACTACTCAGCTGCCATTTCAACCCTGCTAGCCCATATACTGGAAAAACATCCTGGACAGCTTTTCCCCAGCATGTGATTTAGCATTAATTTTCTGGCATATCCCACCCATCTGAGGAACAGCCTGTTACCTTCCCAGTCCTAATGAAATTCTCTCCTGAATCTTACAGCCCTTGGGTTCAAGGACAAGTTTTGCTGTTCTTGGGAAGACAAAAGGAGACCCAGTTGCATGCCAGTCTGTGAGACATATGACTGGTGTAAGACCTTCAGGGCCCTTTCAACATTTTTTAATAAAACTTCTTACTTCATCTCCCACATGGAGAGAGCTTTCCTGCTCATGCCTGCAGTGGTGGTGAGGTGTTGTCATTCACCAGAAATGATTGTAATGAAGACGTGATGCCTGATGCTGATTGTGGGGCAGGGAACATGTTTGTTTCTGCACATCCCACTGCAATTTGGCCTTCCCTGAGACAGAAACCCTTGTCAGTGTCTGCTGGGAAACACAGCCTGCATAAAGTAATGTTGGGTGCAGTGTGGATGCTGGAGAGGGAAATGAGACAAAGCTTGATAGGAGACAGCTTGATGCCAAACAGGCAGCTCATGAGAAAAGGCTGAACAAGTAATATCCCTTGGCCCTGGTTGGGATGTCAAATGAGCTGACATAAACTAAGCATGGTCCTCTCAGTACTAAATTCCTTCTGCTCTTTCATCACTTCCCTTGTCCAGCCTTATGCCAAGAAGGTTAATTCTCAAATATTTGAAGAAGAAGCTGTTTGCCTATACAGTGCCTATTTTTCCTTTCATGTGCACTGGTTTTTATTCCAGCCTCCTCAGGGCTGCTCCAAGTCTTTTTGGGAGTTGAGGGCAGTAGGCAGCAGTAGTTGCTCTGCTGCTGGAGAGCTCACTCAGCTCTGTTTGCTGCACCTGTGTTGCATTTGTTGATGAAGGAACAACTGTGGCAGTGTCATTGCCATGGTGACCTGCACGTTTTTGGGAGACCACCTGGCCCAGAGGAATGACATAGATTTTAGGACTTGTATGCAATGAGCTGTCCTGTATCCTTCAGAAAGCTCCTGCCTGCATTTTTTATCATGGAGATCCATCTCTCTCAGTGGAGGGCTATAGGTTGCTATTATCCTTCTCTTTCCTTACTGTTTTTCTTTTTTTTTTTTTTTCCTTTTTTTCCTTTTTCTTAAAAAACAAAAAATAAACCAAAAGCAAAGAAACAACAAAATCTTCAAAATAATGCTGTCTAGCTGTCTCAAGAGAGCACTGCTGAACTCACCTTGGCAAGCTCCCCATGGTTATAAGACACTTCTGGCAGCTTCTTGCTGCTTTTCTTACCAAAAAAAAAAAAAAAAAA
>VWYE01015127.1:70646-117001 GCA_013398995.1 Alaudala cheleensis
CAGATATCTTGGTATCACAGCCTCATCTTATCAGTCTCTGCTGAGCTGCTGAATTTTGCTTCATTGGCCAATTTTATCTGCACCAACTCCCAGAGCACGGCTGAAAGCAGCAAAGAGTTGTGGGCACAGTCCTGCTCTCCATGCCACCTCACCAGGACTGTGCTGGCTTCCCCTGACTGCTTTCTTCTTGATATTTGTCAGGTAGGCAGTTCTTAACCTGTTTATTTCATGCTTTATTGATGCTGCATAGTACAACATTTTAAACCCAAATACCATTTCATACTAAGTCAAAAGCGCTCTGACGATCTAAGCCTATTACATCTGGACAGTTCCCTTTATCAATAAAATTTGTAATCTCATCACAGAGTGAAATCAGGTTTGTTTGACAAGGCCTATTTTCCATGAAAACCAATTGATTTGCCTTGTATTCCCTTTATTTCCTCAGAGAATAGATCCTGTAGGGAGATTTCTACAGCGTTGTCCTGGATTAATGTTATTTATCCCTTTCACTCTGTTTGTGGTTTTACAGTGTTGTCAAATTGCTGCTGGCCTGTACCATGCTATGCTGTGCTGGGCTCTACTGCTCTGAGAAGACGGAAGCAGGAATTTCTCAGAAACCAGAGTCCCAGCTGTGCCTCAGAGCAGGGGAGCCCATGGGAAGCAGTTTGCAGGGCACAGTGGCTTAGGGAAAGGTGACAGGACTTGAAGGACAGCATCCTCCAGGTGCAAGAATGAGCCATCCTGATGTTGATGACCCACAGGACATCTCCAACGGAGACACTAGGAATCAGGAAGCAGACCAGGAAATGCTCTTTCTCTTCATCCCTTAATGAGGGAAAGTTTATTGCTGTCCTCAGTCTCTTGAACTGGGCAAGCCAGAAAAATCCAGATGAAGGTGCTCACTTTGATGGGAACAAAGGCTTTAAATAAAACTTCACATTCTGTGTCACTTCAGTTTGGTTTTTTGGGGTTTTTTTTTTCCAAAAGGAAGCCAATTTTTACTTAGTTAACAGAATGGTCTCGTACGTTACAACCCCTTTTCTGCTGGCTGCCAGAATTTCCACAGCCTAGGGAGGGAGAAAGGCTCAGAGCAGAGGGGACATGAGAGGGGAGTGTCTTGCAGTAGTGCTGAGCTGGAGGCTGGGACTGCAGTTCATGCAGGGCTCAAATGCATTTGCTGTTCAAGTTCACGTGTGGCTCGGGTGGGCTGGATCAGACCTGAATGCTGAGACCCAGCCAAGCTAGAGAGGTGGGAATGGGGTAGATGGAGAGGCTCTGCCTCCTACAGATGATCTCAAAGTCAAAGGAAGGCTGGAGAACATGAGGAAGAACATATTTTATTGTGGGGTTTTTCACAGTGGTATGGGTTTGACTGGAACTTTTCATGGCACGTTTGCTTACGTGTTGCATAGGAGTAGTAAAGCAGAGGAGGAAAATGATGAAAGGTTTCACAGCACAGTCTGAGTGGCTCTGGAGTCGGCATTTTCCACATTTCTCAGACTGAAGAGTGGAACCTCAGCATGTCCAAGTGTCAGAGGGGGTCCCTACAAACTGCCGGAAGTGTCTGCAAGAAGGTTTGCAACCCAGCTAAGCACCTCCTCCAAGCAGGCTCTTGAAGGACTTCTTATGACACTCAGCGCTAAAATAAACCTGCTGGGAAGGAAACTGCAACAGTAAATCCCCACAGCAATCAGAGCTGGCTGTTCTTCATCACAGGAATTGTGACAGAGGTGTAATGGTGTGCGGTGTGAGAAGAAATAGATAAGGATGAAAATACTTCCCTTATTTTTAAATTTAAATGATCTGTAGAAGGTAACTTCACCATTCCTTTGTCATTCTCTGCTTGTTTTATTTGGCATCTGCTGTCCATTCATCTTCACTTCAAGCTTTATCCTCAATAACTTCATTTCTCTGTGTCTTTTTTTTCTTTATTTTACCTTTAAGAAACAAATCATGACAGAATCAAGATGAAACCAAACCTCCTTGTCTCAGTAACTTTTGGAACCACGAATTTTGGAAAATATGAGTGCTTAATATTCCTTTAGCATTTAAACATGAAATTAAAAACTAACTAAATGATTCCAATTTATAGTTTTAAATTAAGTTAGAAAATTAAATGCAACTTTTTTGGTCTAGCTTTTCAGCTGCTCCATCAGAGTCACGTACTAATTAGCAGGAGCTGTTTCTCTATGAAACCATATAATTCTGTTAGCTGAAGTTTTAAATTATACTTATTGCTTCATTTGCTAAAAATACATACATATATATGTACACAGATACACAGGAAGTGTGACTACTCCAAGAAAATAAGTTAATTTCTCTGTAGCCTTATATTCCAATACAATTTATGTGTCCTAGGAGATAAAAAGATTGACTCCTGCAAATGGATTTTTACAATATAATGTTGGAATGACTGGCCACAGTCTTAAAGAGTAAAAACAGTTAGCACAAGTGAATTGAAAAAAACATTTCAAAGTTGTCTGCAAGTGTGAAATGTTTTAATTTTGGAATTCACAGCATAAAAGGATGCTCAGAAGCTCCCTGCAGTTTTCCACACAGAACTGATGGCTGAAGAGATCCAAGCCCCCAGGCAAATTGATGTTTCTGGTTTCTATCAGATGGACATGGGTTGCTCACACAAATAAGTTTCTTCCCATCTCTTTCTCACAGGAGGGAAGGCTCAGCAAACGGAGCCTGCTTGTCCTCTGCCCCAAGGTCAAGGAGAGCCAAGGGCAATGGATCCTTTTCTGTTCTGCTGTGGTTGTGTGGCTCATGGAGAAACCTAAGCCATGAGCTGTCTGGATGAGCAGGACAGACACTGCTCAGTGTAAATGGAAAATGCTCATGGAATATTTTGTTTTCATAACAGAGGGNAAAGAGTGAAAACCAAAGGACAAAAGGTTCAAATTTTTTCTCACCAGGCACTTGTATCCTAGTTTTGTGGTTTGAGTATTTGGCCATCCAAGCTCCACACTGGTGGCATTCAAAGCTTTTTTGTTGATGCAAGCCACATCAGAAACAGTGGAGAAAATCAAGGGAACAGAGGAAGAAAGAAAAAAATGAATTCTGAAGAAAGGAGTAAGGCATAGAAAGAAGCAGGAGATGCTGTAGAAATATCTACAGGTATTTCAGTCCCTGCCTGTAGCCAAGCGTTTGAAATTCGTAAGCACTCAGCTGACATTCCACAAACAGAAGTACATTTCCTTTCACTCAGTTTTTGAATTCTCCAGAGGTAACAAGTTTAGTTCTATTGTATGTGGTGAATGCATACAGCACAGCCACGATTAAGCAGAGAAATTGAAGTCAAAGCAGGATCTAGTTACACATTCAAGATGTATCTTCTGCTCCCTCCAGTATATTCATTACCTGGTATTGTCCCACAGCTGCTTTCATCAATAGACACTGTACAATAACAGTAAATTGGCATCCATAGGGTTATGCAGAGTTGATAAGTCCCTCAGCATTTCCTGGAAGTCCTTTGGAAAGGGTGAGTTTCACCATTTCTCAGCAGATTGGGTGCAGATCTGCAGATCTGCTCTGGGGGCCAGAGTGCATCAAAGGCTGTTCTACTCCCAGGAGAAGCTGGAAATATGCTGTAGCTGTTGCTTTGTCCAAAAACACTATGGTTGGAAGGGGAAGCACTGAACTGTCCCATTCACCAGTGGGTGATGGCTGCTAGGCCTGCTTGCCCCACACCTGGGTTCCAATGGGAAAGGACACCTAAAGCTTGGGAGAACTCGAGTCTGGGACCTCAAAGAAAAAGGATTTCCAGGGAAGATATAGAGCTTATAAAGAATAGTGCCTGCCCGGAGTTTGATAATCAAAAACTTTTGCAAAAAGAAGTTTTCTGTGTGAGCACCAAAACAGCGAGCTCATGAATCACATGTGAGGAACTCTGGGAGAAGACTTCTGCCCCTGGCCAGTTTTGGTTGAAAGGTGTGTGCATGATTTGTAGGGTGGCTGGTTTTAGGTATTTTAAGGGTGCTGTGTGGCCACAGCTCCATTTTGACTGCATGGCAGAAGCTCATATAAGGTAACTCCTGGTAGATTGGTGATAGGGTTGAGGCAGGCAGACAAACTGTTGGATGCACATTTGGCTTCTCCCAAGTCAGGAGCAGCAGGAGTGACCTGTAAACCAAGAGAGCCTGGGAGCACCTGCTTGGATTTTCTGCAGGGTGTTTTTTCAGGAGAAACATCTCCTTATGTTCATCTCACCACTGACCCAGTGCCCAGGCCCAGTCTGCCCCTAATATTACTGAGAGGAGAGGCAGCTTTGTGCCAGCTGTGTGCAAGGCTGGGAAGTGGAAGTAAATCCTGCACCTAATTCTGCCAAGAATTATCTTCATGGAGGGAGCTGTAGAATTTAAAATGGTGCTCAGTCACAGCTTTTCTTGTTAAAAATCCTTACAGAAAGAATTCTTCTTACACACCTGGGAACTGCAAGTCCCACCCTTTCAACTGTGAGCCTCTCCCCCTAGTTTTGGAGAATTTCCCATTTTCCAAAAGCTGGAGAGAGAGCTTTTTTCCTCCTCTAGGACTGGCAGATCATACAGCTGAAAGTAGAAAATTGGTTCATATTAATATGTGAACATTTTAATTTATGCATCTGATTGATATTATTCCATAATTAAATTATAGTCCCATGGTGCATATAACATCAGGGTTGTAGTAATACAAATAATTAGTAATTAGCTGTAATCAGATCAGTTAGCAAATGCCAGATTCCAGATGAATAAGCTGACCAACAGTGTCTGTGGTGAGGAAAGCCAAGAAAGAAGGAAGAAAAGATAATTTGTGTTGATGGATAAGGGAGGAAATGAAAATAACAGGAAATCTGTTTTCAAGTGAACTGCCCTGCCAAAGAAAACAAGAATGCACCCTATAAAGATGCTCTGGGCCATGGCCATGAGCCTGCAGCTCAGCTGTTGGAAGACATTCCATTCTGACCTCTCACACTCTGTCCTGAGTCCTTCTTAAATGCCTCTTTCGATGTTTTGGTGCTGGACTAAAAGAAGGGCCAGTCCAGAAGCAGACACAGGGCACCTTCAGCCAATGTGACATTCCTCAGCTGCTCCCCAGCTGAGAATTCCTTGGACATGAGAAGGGATGATGCACATCAGTGTCTTCCTCAAAACGCCAGTGGCACCTTCGCCTGGGAATTTAGGAATGGGTTCCTACTGACTTGCTCCCACTAATCTCTAGGCAGCTGGAAGGGGGCTTAGGACAACTAACACAGGGCCATGGAGAATTTCTCTACAGAAAAATGAAATACAAAAATCTGTGAGTAGGACTTCCTATCTGAGAGGTTAGTACTGCAATCTGAACAGTTTTTCTTGGCTCAAACCAGGAAAATATTGTACTTTGCTTGTTCTCTCAAACATAAACAAACTACTGTTTACAATTTCAGTTTGGATCTGTCGAAATATTCAGTTAGAAAATTCAAGATGTGCTCTTGCCAGCTGAACTGCACTTGGACCAGTATCAAATATTTCAGGAAAATAATTTCAAAAGAAAGTTCCTGATATTGCATCTCAAAAACATCAATGTGAAATATTCTGTGATTGTGAAAGGGTTTTGCTTTTTATTTTCTCAGTTATAAAATGTCCTTGAAATGAACACTTTCCTGCCACCAAACTTCTCGGTGTTTAAATGTTATTTTGTGATGAAAAATGTTCTTAGTACACACAAAAAGGTTGCTGCTGTGTGCCAAGTTAATGCCAACAGGTTCCTTTCTTCGAGGGCAGCAGGAAAAGAGAGGTGAAGTAAATTGTCACACTTACTACAGAGTTGGTTGAAGTCAGTGATGAATTGGCGATCAAGAAAAACCTAAACAGGGCTTCCTGCTGATCCTGCACCTGCCTTGAGCAAAGGCTAACAACAAAATGATGTCTGGGGTGAATCAAAGTGATTATTTAACCTTTTGCAGGAACCATAAATGCTGACCAAAAGTAATAAAGACCATCATTAAGTGTTATTTGCATATTAACTCTCACACCCCTTAGGATGCAAATGAAGAGAGAAGAGGATATGCCTTACATGTATAACCTCTGTCACCAACACCCAGCCTATGACATACAGCTGTCATTCTCTTTGGGAAGGATTAAAAATTGTTGTATAAAAGAGAGGGGTTTTCACAGCAAATAAAAAGAGAAAGAGGGAAGAATAAAACAGGAGAAAAACACCTCTGCTTGCTCAGGATTGGATGGACAGTGGACTTTTTCTCTCTTCCTCTCACAAAGGCATACTTTTAGGTGAGATTTTTGC
The DNA here is from genome assembly GCA_013398995.1 of Alaudala cheleensis. NCBI lineage: Eukaryota > Metazoa > Chordata > Aves > Passeriformes > Alaudidae > Alaudala > Alaudala cheleensis. The sequence continues at coordinate 76,911 of VWYE01015127.1, forward strand.
CTCCAACTGCATTGGAAGAGACCCAGAAATATTTTAATGTATATATATAATAAATCTCTGTTAGTATACCTTCTGTCCAGACACACTCTGTAGTTATTTATCACCAGCAACCTTGGACTGCTTTCCCTTTGCTTCAATAAACCACACTATTTGTGAGTCTGGGTTCTGGATGTTCTTACTGAATTCAGCCAGAACTATGGTATCAGTAAATCACACTATTCATGAATCTGTCATCATGAAAGTTCTTGTTGAGCAGGACCAAACTCATAGTGCTGAATTGGTAATGAGTGGAAATAAGGTCCAGCTGCACCCAGCCCCTGAGAGCTCTGAGCGTCACCAAGAAGGTTTATTTTATCCTGAGTTTCTGCGTGCTTGATTCAACAGGTGGTTGCTTGGTTTGGGGTTTTTTTCGGTTGGTTTGTTGTTTTTTTTTTTTAATGCTTTAATGAGCCACTGGCTGCTTAAAAGTTACTGATGAGAGTTCACATTTCAGACTGTTTTCAGAAGTGCCACTGTTACATTAAAAGTCTTCCTTTTGTATGTAAGCATGTTCAGCCTTCAATTGGATGTTTTGGGTTACTTACCACTGGTTACTGGCAATTTAGTAACAATAAAAGGTGTTGGTTGATTAAGCTATTTTTGAAAGAAAGTCTATACTAGTTATCCCATATTGGCTCATTTGAGCATTTATTTATTCGTTGTGATCAGTCCTGCCTTTTGAGTGTGTCTCAAATGAGTAGAAAATAATGAATAAACCAGGACTATGGCAGGTATTCTAAAAATATGATGGATAAACCAGTTCTAGGATAGAACAAAGAAATGTAGCCCCAGGTACTCTAAGGCCCTGTACATGGAACATCATCTTTAATACGGGAGATTCTAGATGGCAGGATAACTCCAGAGACATGGTGGATAACATAGATAAGTTCTGAAGGCTTAGCAAAAGACAGAGATTAAATCCATGTCCAAGCTGGATCAAGGCCTGTCTTCCTAGGGCTGTGTCCTTTCCATTGTAAAACAATGAGGAGATGCTGCTGAGGATGTGCCACTACCAGTTCCATGCACAGCCACCAGTTTGACCCCACTGAGTGTCAGGAAAAGATGCACTGGGCAAAGGCAGAACGGAGAAAAGCAGCAAACAGCTGACTCAAAAATATAGCAGGGTAGTAGCAAAGTCCAGCTCTCACAGCCTGCTGTCCCCTCTGCAGGTGATTGTTGAGCAGCACTGTAGTTATTTTTATTGCTGAAATTGCAGCCTGCTCCTTGATTGAGAACAAAATTTATTTCCCTTTCTCTTTCAGCGTTTCACGTATGCCTGTATGTGATTATGTCTGTGTACAGGTACCTCTATATATGTATATAAATGTATGGATGTGTATCTGTGCCTGTAGAGCACTAAGCAGGAGCCTGGAAGAGGAGTCTGAAACACCACTGAGTGTTCTCGAAGGACAAATTGCATTTGTATGCAAACATTTGACCTTGCTTTAGGGAGGGAGGGCTACTGTCACCCATCTGGTGAATCACTTCAGATGCTTTTCCTCTGCTCAAGCTCAGTCTGTTACTTGCAAGGAAATTCTTCAGAGGGAGGATTTTGGCCAAAGCAACACTGAGTTATCAGCCAAGAGAAGGTGGCTTTCTTCCCAGCCACATGGCACTCTGGCTGTGTGTGCATTCATAAATTGGATGTAGCAAATTACAGATTCTCTCCTACCTTCCACCTCACGACATCTCTCTCACAGAGCCTTTTCCTCCCCTTTGTTACCTCCTGCACATCCTGAAGTGTAGATCACCTGGTTATAGGCACACTTGGACATGTCCAAAGAGGGAAATGTGATGGCACAAGGGAGCACCACCCACCTTCTGACAACTGCTTGGAGCAGGTTCTCCAGAGCTGCCTCATGATTAGTAAATAGCAGACATATGTTGTGCTCACCACACAACCTTAAGCTTGTAACAGTGTTGGCAGCTCCTGCTCTCATTCCTTTGGCACCACTGTGATCCTGATGTCTTCGGCACTGAGTAATGCCACGATGTCTGGAGCAAAACCCAATGTTCTCCTGTGCACAAGGGAAGCAGAACCATGTGCTTTGGTGGCCTGATTGCCTGACCATGCTTTATTGAGTGTGTCACTACAGCAGCATCTATGAGCAAAGCCATGGAGCCAGCAAAGAGCATTCTTTGTGCTGGCTGACACTGAGAGATGATGGTGCAGGGTGCTGAAATGGGCTGGGTTGGTTTTAATCAAGAAAACTGACACTGTTCTTGATGCCCATCTCCACCTCTGCCTCCTATCCTGCATTTGAAGCTCTCTAAATCAGGGATAGATATTTAGATTGCATCTTTCCCTGAAGAAATCTCTCAGGTGCAGCCCTTCTGCAGATTCTCATCCTGTGGTCTTGCCTTGCTCAGACAAGTAATGATTTCTGAGATTGGAGCCACTTACTCCACAGTCATGGCTTATGTGCCCTCTGACTGAGGTTCCACCACTGACTGGGGCTTTCAGCAGCCTGAGTGTGTGTTCCCTGACATCTAAAACACAGGACAGTCTCTCTTTGTGCCCTTTCTCATCTCCTCCTTATAGTAAAGTTCATAGGCACCTAATTGCATTACATTTCTGGCTGCCTTTGAATTTCCTTTGCAAGTCAGCAGGTGGCATTTCCCAAATTGTGAGAGATGTGTGGCAGCCAGCCCAGAAAAGGTGGCTGTCACTGCCTCTGCTGTTCCAGCCTTGGTGTACAATGATGTTCCCAAGCTATGCTCTCTTGTTTCCCCAGCAGGGAGCTCTTGCAAGCTGGCTCTGTGGTGGGAATTGCCTGGATGATAGGAGAAATTAATTTCCGACTGAGCTATAAAAATGCTCAAGGCTAGGAGATTCCCAAATGAAGGCATGAAAAAGAAAATATCAATGGAGGCACCAGGGAGTTATGAAATCCTGTAGATGACAGATGGAGTATTAGTCTCTGACCCAGCAAATTATTTGCTGAGTGTCTCTGTTCCCTTGAACTGTGAGACTTCCACAAAGGATTTTTTTTCTTCCCTCTCAGTGAGTCTCCATCACTCCTCATGTATCTTTTGAGGTTAATCCACAATGACATCCTACATTATACAATTAAGATAGAGCTTTCTGACCCTTAACTTTTCAGTTTGGGGTTTTTCCTTGCAGCTGATCTTGGATATCACAACAGCTTCGTCATCTGGTTGAAGACACCAGTGAAATTTCCTTAACACCCCCTCATTTGAGGGAATGCTACTTTTAAAGCTGGGTGCAAAGGCCTCTACGGTATTTTTAAGGTTGCCCTTGTGGAAAAGTTTTTTCTAGCTCCAGAGCTGGCTTTTGCCTCTCAGGTTAATATTCAGCCAGCAGAATCACCAAAGATCATATGACACAGTCCTCAACCATAAGATTGATTTTAAAATTACATTCCTGTTATTGTTGTTAGGCTTGCTTAATGACCTTACAGTACTTTTATTTGCTTTCTAATATTTTTGAACTCCAGGTAAACTTCAAATCAAGGCTAGGAAATCCAAGTTCCTTTCCCTTTAAGTGAATAATTGGTGGTTTTTTATTCAATACCATGTACTCCAAAGCTCAGGCTTTATGAGAAAGACTCACTGATTTCCCACAAATCATGCATAATACATATGCAGAAGGGACTAGGAGTACATTGCCAGTCTCCAGGCTCAGCTTGTACCCCAATAATTTGTCATCCAGTGTGGATGAAATCCCTATCCGTGGCAGGGAGGTTAGATCTACATAATTTTTAAGCTCCCATCCCACTGAAATAAATCTATGGTTCTGTGAATTCAGTGCCAAAAAACCTGTCAGTTACTACAACAGGCTTTTTGGGCCAGGGACAGCATGAGATGGTCCATACAAGCACCTCTTGAGGTAGCTGGACTGGGTGTCCTGGGCCAAGTTTCTCTCAGTCTAATGCTTCACATCCAGCCCAAAAGAAGTGTCACACAGAGCACCAGTAGCTGTATACCATGTGTTTTAATAAACCATAAAGCTACCAGAAAAATAGGATTGCATGTGTTTGTTCTCCCCCCCCAAAACAAAAGAAGTCAAAATCAAACCAAAATAATGGAAACCTAAAACAAGAGAAAAAAACTGTCCCAGAGCAAAGACGACACACAATACCAAGTTGGAGGCAAAGGTCTTTGATGGCATCCTTGTTTAAAGAAACCATGTTTGTAAAACATGAGTTAGTTGAATTATAAAATGGTCATTGATTTGATTGGTTTTCCCCTCTTTGTGTAGATACATATGTAGCTACATATATATGTCTGTGCTGATACACCCTGGGGTGGGATGAAATGGTAAGACAAAAAATAGTTGAGTGCAGGGAAATCTGTAAGACAAAAAAACAGTTGGGTGTGGGGAACAAGTAAGGAAGAAAATAAATGTATTGTTTCAGTCAGTGAAGTAAGGACAAGGCTCAATTCCCCTACAATTTACCACTGCTCTGCTTATTAAGGAACAGACTTGTCTCTCCATAGCTATGCCATGTCCCTGACACACAGCTGTGCTGTGAGCTTCTGATCTGAGTGATATTCACTGGTCTGTGTATGAGCAAGACCCCAGAAATGTATGAAGCATTCCTTTCTCTGGTTAATTCCCATGCTTTACCATGATTTTTTTAAATGAAAAACTTATTAGTATTTCAGTTTGCGTTTTTTTCCCCAGGTTTCTTGCACTGACTGCTGTGCAGATCTCCACAGCAAGGTGGAGCAGGGCAGATGAGCAATAATGCCACAGTAAAGTGCTGTTATCACAATGTGACTGGATGGAGGAATTAATTTTACAATGGGTCTCATGTTACTTCAAAATTGCATCTGTCTGCAGAGCCGAGTCATGCGGGTGTAACCCCAGCTGTTCTTCACTGGGTGGACCTGTGGGCACACCTTAATCCTAAAATAAGGAAAGGAAGGAAAAATGTTTTTGATTTCCTTTCCTCCTTCCATGGAAACCTATCCCCAACAAAAAGAGTAGGCAATCCCACTCTACACTGAGGTGTCTGATGCATTCTTAGGCAAATGAGTCCTGTGTTCAAAAGATAAAACAAGCCATGTTCTTCCTCTTGTTTTTATATTGCTCTTTCAGAGTTGCTGTCCATGCTTTCCCAGATCTCTGTGCTGTGCTTAACAAGCAAATTAAGCACAAGCTCATGCTGGCTGCAAAGTTCAGGTGACCAAGAAGGTATTAAGAGAACAGCTCAGTTTGCCAGATGCTTGTAAACACCGTATTGAAAAGAAGGCAAAGGCAAAACACCCTTCTCCACATATCCCCCATTTTCCTTCTTTTTATGTTTGTTTTTTTTTTGTTTTGTTTTTTTGTTTTTGTTTTGTTTTGTTTTTTTAATTGTTTGTCTCTCTTTTGCTCTTTCTTTCCCTTTTTTGTACAGGGGTTGATGAAGATAAGCAAGACTTGTGCATCACAAATGGTGGAACTTCCCCCAGCCCCTCCAGCTTCCCACCCTACCACAAGGCACAAGCCCATCTCATCCTGTACCTGCCCCCAGAAAGTGTTTGTCTCTTTTTGGAAAACCACAAAGTATGATGTGCTGGGGGCTTCTGCAGTGCAGGAGCCGGGTTGGCTGGTTCTTCCCCCTTTCCTGAGGCTCAGAGATGGTTGTTTTTCGACAGGTAGGCAATAAGAGCCACAGCTACCCCGACGTAGATGCCCGTTCCGATTGTGATGGACAGGACAGCCAGGAAGAGAGCTCGCCGGGAGCTGGAGCTTGCGTGGTGGAAATCCCCCTTGGCTACTGCTTTGTTTGTCTGCAAGAGATACAACAACAACAAGGCCATGTATTTATTTGTTTCACCTGGAAATAAAGATGTGACTCTCATTTCTGGGCTGAAACAGGATCCTGGGATGTGACAGGTTAAACTGGTTGGCAATCAGACATTTTTTAGTCAAATGAGGTCATCTGCACAATTGAGATGGTGATGGAATCAGCAGCACCTCAAAGGAGGGTGTCATTTTTATAGACCATGGTGTGGTATCAAGCAGGGACACCTGGCAGGCAGTAGGAGATCTGTCACCTACAAGACAGGTCTTGTATAAGCCAATGAGCTCTGTAAGTTCTCAGACATTCTTTGTTCCCTCATTGCAACAAGTGAGGAATCCTCAACGCTCTTTAATTGTGTGTCTCCACAACTGATCAGTTTGCTGGGACACTTTCTTCTTCAGTGCCATCTACCACTCTTATTTTTTTTTTCTTCTTTTTCTTTTTTTTTTTTTTTTTTTTTTACCCAAACCAATTTTCTGCAGCCAAATGACAAACTTCCCCGTGAAAAAAAAAAAAAAAAAAAAAAAAAAACAAAAACAAAAACAAAAACAAAAACAAAAAACCCACCAAAAACACTTCCTCCTTTCTGTCAATGGCTGTATTAAGAGAACTGTCTCTTCTCATTCATCAACCTAATTTTTTAAGCATAATGCTTTATGAATATTTCAGGCAGAAGCAATATCAAACAATACATAAAGGAGAGGCTGCAGGCTGGAGGGAGCTGTTTCAACGCAGCAAGATAGAAATAACACAGGTTTACACACCTGCTGTCATGTCCTTTGGTTTAGGTGGGGAAGGCATCCTACTCACTTAGTAAAACCTCTCAGCAGGATAGCCAGAGATTTCAATGATCCTCTTGTCTCAGAAAGAGACTCAGAAAAAAGAGCCCTTCTTTAAAAAAATGCCAGGGCCTTTTTGGATCATGTTAGGGTCTCTTAGAAGTGTTGGCAAGGAAAGCAGAGAGAGCTTTAGAAAGAGCTGGTCCTTCAGCTCCCCTCTGAGACTTCCCTCATGCACCTGCTGCCCACCACAGAAACAGTCTTGGTCTGGAGGGTCCCTGTTCACTGAAGCTGGACTGAGGGAAATGCCCAGCAATGAATGTAACAGACCTTTTGGATAAACTGAGGTTCAATCCCCCAAAAATGAAGGGCAAGTTTAAAAATGATAGAACCAATTTTCAAATTGGCATTTCTGAAATGTCACTTCATGTAAGGGAAAAATCTGCAACATTTGGGTTGACCTCTTTTAAATGAAACTTTGTAAAGTTTTAAACCAGCATTTCTTCACCTAAAAATAGATGGGAAGTCAAAGGGAAAAGAAACCATTACTCAAAATGTCAAATAATCTGAAAACTTGACAGTATATCTTGATTGCTGCAATAGAAGAGGTCGGATTTACCAAAAATAATGAGTTGAAAGACCCAAAAGGATTCAAAAGGCTGATTTTTCAAATACTAGTAGCCTTTTTCCTGATAGGGTCTTCAGCATAGCAACAACCCTGCTCAAAAAGAACAGGGTTTTCTTCCTTGATGAACTCTTTGAGGACAGCCCTGACCTTTGGGAAAGGATTGGATCTATGATGAAAATCCAGTTTCTTGTTAAAATGTTCACCCAGCCAAAACCTGGGTGATGTCTTGTATTAGTCATGTGCTGCCATGAAGTTTCTGAATTATGCAGAATTCAGACATTGTGCTATTGAGTGATTTTTCTTGGGGAACACACCTGCACCTTCACAGAAATTCTAGTTTCCAACAAATTACCTAATCTGAGTAAAATTTTTCCCCCTTAATGCACATTTTGTGATTCAGGAAAATGAATTCCCTCCTACATGGAATTTTAATGGTAGACTGCACTGGTAAGGGCATATGGGAAGGACAATCTTATTGTTCTCCTTCATCCCAGTCAGAAAGATTTACACTGAGATGGAGAAACCAACCACACAGAAACCAGCTTTCATCTGTGAAAAAGCAGTCTGAAGGAATTTGCTTAGTAGTAAGAAAATTCTTTGATGGTATTTCCTAATTAGCAAAACCCTCACATTACTACTCAACATCAGTATATGAAAATTACAGCATTTCTGCAGGTTTAAGCTAAAATGATCTGAAAATACTTACCAAACAAAATGCAACTGAGGCCGAAAGTAATAGTTTAGCATGTAGAAAATAATGAACAGTTTTTCTTGATTTTCTTTCTTTTTTTTTTTTTTTTAGGGATTTTTTTTACGGGGCTTGGTTTTGGGATGAATTGAACTGTCCCATGTCATACCTGGCACAAAGAAGTTACATCCTGCTGAGTTTTCCATGAGAGATGTCTGTGGTTTGGCAAAATCCATGAGGTCAAGAAATGTCTTGTGTAGATCAGAGAGCCAAGTCACACTCAGATACACCAGCTTTTCCATAAACTTTTCAGCAACATCTATGTCAGAGAACAGTGTGGCCAGGACTGGTGCAAGAATGAAGACCCAAATGCTCTACCAACAAGAGTTTCATTCACTACAGACTCATCAAGCTAGGTGTCTCACTAACAAGTGTCTCAACCTTTTCTAATATGCTTGAAAGTTGCTGCAATAGTGTTTTTCCTGATTAAAACTGTGTTATCTGTGGAGTTTTATGGTACTTCTCTCCTCTAACTTCTTCCCTTCCCTGTCAAGGCTGTGGCTGGCAGGCAGATGATGGATATAACAATTTAATGCAGCTTTTGGATAGGTGCAGGGGGCACAGGCTGGGATGAAGGTTGGGTGCTACAAGGCTGAAAGCAGGGATTTTTGCAAATACCAGCCACCAATCAATCTTCTCTTTAGCAGCTTTAGAAGTAAGCCAGAAAAGTGATGAGGGGTGGGGGAAGAAGGGGTAAGGAGATCTGGAAGGATTATCTTCTTTTGTTTAACTCAAAAAAAAAAAAAAAAAAAAAAAGTCTTTTTAAGAACCACTTTGAAGGAACTTCCCTGGAGGTTCAAGCTGAGCTTCTGCAGACCATATTCAGGGTGTCTCTGGGCTGCATGTTTTATAGGCCGAGAGAGGATGAATAATGTACCTCCAAGCTGCAAGGCTAAAACATTCTGCTGCATCCCACAGTGACTCATATATCATACTCTCAAAATACCTTCTGGTACGCAGTATCTGGAAACAAGAAACACCCTGATCACAATTATTAATCCTGCCTCATCTCCCCGAGGCTGGGGAGCAGGACTGGCTCCAGGCAGGAGGAGAAGAGATTATCCTGACCCCTTTGGTCAGATGCTGAAAGGATTTCTTTTCACTTCATGGGAACAAAGAGTCACAAAGGCCAGGGATGCACAGGCTCCATGCAGCCACTGGCCAGATTCTGAGTTTTACTTCTTCAAGTAACATGCAAAAAAAATTGCACAGAATGAGGAGTAGCTCATACAGACAATGCTTCTGCTCCCGTATCTTCTATCTCTCTTCTAGCCAAAAACTCCTTCTCCTCTTTTTAACTTGCCTAAACTTGTAGTTCTGCTGACCTCCAACTTTTGGGCAGTAATTCCACCTTCTTTCCGGTGGGCTTACACCACTTCTTTCTGGTGATGGTGAGAAAAAGACTCCAGTGTCTTTGCTAAAGATATGGGTGGGTAAAGGCTGAAGTCAGGATCTGGCTCTGGACCTTGACAGTGCCAGCAGGAAGGTGCCAGTCACCTGGGGAAAGCATGGGGTTGACAGGCACTCAGCACAGGGACTGGGACACAGCAGAATGGTTTTCAGTCCTGAGCAGAGCAGCAAAGGCAGCCCAACCAAACAGCTCCACAGGCAGAAATTATGAACTAAATAAAGGACAAATTGATCTTTGCTCTGCCAGGCATTTGAAAATTCCATTATGCCCACGGTATAATGGAAAGTTCAGCCTGTGGTGGCAAAGAGCTCTTCCAGAATTTTCTGTAATTTCTGCTGGAAGGACGGACATGAGTCTCAAACGGACCTTCTCCATCTGGAAGGAGTGGGGAGCAGGTGTCACCTGAAATGTGGGTACTTCCAAGCAGATCCAAACAGTTTTAGTCCCTCTGTAGTTTAACCTGACCTTTCTTCATCCTGCCTTTCAAGTGGCATTTCCTGCATTGTGAGCATCTCCTTGTTTTCCCTGCAGTATCATGTTAACCTTCAGCCTTTACAATTTTCTGCCAAGCTCCTGAACAGTGATGTGGCAGGTGAAAAGCAGTGGCCTGAAAAATGGTACTTCTACAGCCACCAAATTAAATGATGCCATGTTGGTAGAAGGAGATATACTGGGAACAATATTTACCTCTTGAAATCCATGAAAGGGTCAAGAGAATAGAGTGTGAATGGAGGGATGAGGGTGTAAATGAAGACCAGCATCAGTCTGTCTCTCTCACGTGCTCAACTTTCTGGGTTTCAGCCATTGGATCATTTTGGTATCAAAGTATTTTGCTAGAATTTGCAAATATGGCATAGGCAAAGACATGATTCAGCCCCTGGCTGGTGTTGTCTGTGGCATTTGATTGTGTCTTTGAGTAGAGATAAAACTATCAATGTCCGAGTGAAAATTCAACACTTGGAAAAAGAGCACAATAATGGGAACATCAGGCATAAAAGACCTGAATGAGCAGAATGCAGAGAGATGTTTTTAGACAAGCTCCACAGCAACAGCTGTTCATTTGATTGCACTGGAGAGAATGAGACTTCAGCCTGAGATACAAAGGCAATTTTCTTTTCCTGGCATATACAGGAATTTTGATGTTTATGGTAAAGAAGATGATTTTGCCCTTCCACTTTGCTTCTAGCCCCCAAGCAGATGTTTCATGATGAAAGAGAAGAAAAATTGGAAAAGATGACAGTTGGGAAGCCCAGTTTACACATACAAATTCAGAGATTTACAAGTCCTTGCTGTTGTACAAAGTTTTGCAAGGTGTTGTTCACAATCTGCTTATATACAAATATGCCTGGAGAAAGTCTCCTCTCCATTTCACAAGGAAGAGCAGGGCTTTTAGAACCCTGTGATGATTTTGTTTGGTTTGCTTGTTTTTCTGAGGTTTCTTCTGTCTCTGGTCCTCTCCCTCATTTGTGATGGGAGGAAGTCCATGTCAGTGTGCACTTTGCATTCCTAACAATGTCTCTTCCCTTCAGCATGAGTCACACAGCACGGGAAAGGGTGGGGGATGCTGCTCAGAGCTGCCAGAGAAGATCTCAGTCCTCAATCCTCACCTCCCACCCTTGGAAGAGGCAAGAATGATGGGAATTTCTGCCTTGGACACCCTGAGCTACGTTTGGGGGAGAAGAAGGTAAAGACAACAGGCACAGTTCTAAAAGTGTCTCTGGGGTGGTTTCTCCTCCTGACAGATTTGATCAGAAAATTAGTTCATCGATTTCCTCACACACAGGTGTCCCTCCAGAGCTGAAACTAAATCTCTGGGAATTATAAAGTCCCCTACCATATTAATGATCTTTGAGATAAGACTAAGAACTCTTGAGGTGAGATTCACTCATTTTGTTGATCACAGTAGCTTTCCCAGGTGTTTTTCTGGTATGACAACAACCCATGATTTCCCTGTGTGTAATCTGTGTCATACTGTTCATCTACTCCCAATTTCATGTGTTGACAACTTTCAGAACAGCACTTTCTGAACTGTTATTGGCAGAAACTGGTTTCCTTAAGTGAGTTTGTTTTTTTCCCAGCACAAGTGGTGAGTACCACCCCAGTCATATGGAATTGTCCCTGGAGGGCTGTTCCTGGGAATAACATTTGCCAGAACAGCCTGCAAAGTCTGCAATTCCTCTGATCCTCATTGATGTGGGTTCATTTTTCTAGGAAGGAGATCCATCCTGAGCTATTTCCTGAGAAACATTTTGTAATTTGATATGTTAACTATAAGGATAAGAAATTATCAGGCACTGTGGACTCTAACAGTGAATGTGAGGTAACTAATTCATCTTCCTCTCTGTTTACCTTACATGAACTCAGCTTTTCAAAGAGTCACCTAAGACAGATTGATGAAGATTATCTCTTTCATGGGAAAGCCTTTTTCCCCTTTCCATTCCTCTACTTTCTCAAAGTCCACAAAAAAACCCAACAATGGGGAAAAAACTTCCTTTTTTTTTTTTTTTTTTGCTTGCATTACATTTTTGTTTTCTTTAGAACTTAATCCTCTTTTCTCCCTCTCTTCTGGAGACACAGCATAAGTGATAAAACTGGCTTTAGCAGGCAGGCACTAGGAGCTTCACGACCAGAGGGATGATTAATAGGGAACAATACCCATTCTCCATGGACTGTGTTGAGTGGGATATGAGAAAAAATGCCTGACAAACAAATACTGAGAAAAAGTTGTTCTTGGGTTCCCAGCACTTTTAATCCATCAGAAAAAATGCTAAGGTCAAGGAGAGCCACAGGCTGTGAGTGTTTTAACCATCTCTTCACTAGGCCAGAACGTTTAGTCAATTTGCTTTACAACTGGAAAGAACACCAGATAACTAAGAGCCTGATGATCCTGCAGCACTCTTGACAGGCAAACGACTTCAGCAGGGATACAATCCCACTTAGACTCCTGCCTTCATTAGCAGGCTGCTTAACATTAGCAGGCTGCCTTCAGTTTCCCTGTGGCCAGGTGTAAGGACACCATACAGACAGTTCCCTGTCTCCCAACTCTGTCAAAGCCATGGAAGGAACTTGCCATAAGATAAGTCACCACAGTGGCAACTTGAAGTAAGCACAGGCTGCAGAAATTTGTCACAGAAAGGCACTTATTCCAGGCCTGAGGATGTATCTGATTAGGACAAAACTTCCCCCTGTGGCATGATGTCAGACAGGAAGCAACATGTGACACACATATCACCTGAAATGATGGGAATGGCACCTGTGCTCCATGGATACACAGAACTTGGACTCTGAAAAGGTGGAATCCCTAGAAAAACAATTCTCTGGGACCCTTGCCCTCCAATAAGAAAGGTGAAGAAGGACCAACAGGATGCTTCTGGATCCACAGGCGGTGTTTACCTCTCATTTGATCTCTCTCATCCCCTCATCTTCTCTATTTCTTTCTATCTCTCTGCCTCACATTTGCTATTAATTAAAATCTGTGTTAATGACTTGGGCATGTGGTATTCTTTGCACATTAATTCGAGCAGGGGCATCTCTCACCCGCTGGATCACAACATTAGGAAAAACTGGAAACTTTCTCCAAAGGTCTGAAGCCAAATTCTCCTTTGGATACAATGGAACAATTAATGTTTTTTCCAAAGTGGCTACAAAATGGGGCTCAAAATGACATTGTTTCTGAGCTTGCAAGAACCACTAGAGACAGATCTGTGTCTTTTACACACTTCTCACTGGAAAAATCCTGCAAGGAAAGGTGAAGGCTTCAGCAAACACAGGCTTCTGCAAGGTATGTGGATTCCACTAAACTTCTATTTTAACATTAATTAGAGAGAAGTCTAACTAAATCACAGGGTCACTAGGATACAGGAAGTGTTTACACAGAATATTTGCTGGTTTAATTGTATTGCTTTAAGATGCAAATCAGTTTGCACTGAGCTTTTTCTAACAGCCAGCTCTGCAATACATCACTTTGCAGGGTATGAACAAGGCTCTTCTTCCTTGCAGAGAAAGACTTTGGTTCTGAAAAGGTGCAAGAAGCTTCACTAATGTGTGTCAAGAAGAAAGTGACTCAGTTAATCTGGATCTGGTGCTAGAAGGATGCATTTGACATAGTAGGAAACACCAAGGGCAGAAAACCGTAGAGAGGAGAGAGATAAATAGCAGGAAGCCCTAAATTCAGCTCCAGAAAACTCCTGGTGGTCTAAACTCCCCCAGCCAAGTAGGAAGTGGCAAGCTTGGCACCACAAAGCCCAGTCCACTAAAAGAGTAGAACCCCAGGATCTCCAGTTCTGTTCACAATCACAACCATCCCCTAACAGGAGCAGCACCTGCCTGCTCTCAGAGTCAGCATTTTCTTGCCTCCTGACTTTGGCTCCCAGCCAGCCATCAGCAGCAAACCCAGCTGAGTGTCAGGCAATCCATGTTTCAGGTGTCTCAGAGCTCTGGGATTCCCCCTGAGCAGTGACAGAAAACAACCTTGGAAAAAACTGTCTTTCTTGAAGACATTTAGGTGGTTGGTTTTTTTATTTCAGAACTTTACGTTATCTTTCTCTTCTGATTACAATGATTAACACTTCCCATACAAAATAAAATATCTGGATTTTGTTGATTGATTTAATTGCATTAAAAATACAACTGTGACATTGCAGAAAACAAAAAACGCACATGGGAAGATTTAAAAGTTCTAGAGGAAAAGAAAAAAAGAAAAGGGAGATCTTTTAATGATTTTTTTAAAAGTCAAACTCTATTGAAGATTAATCAGAGATAAAGGCAAGGGACTGAGATGAAAATTTTCATTTATTTCTGACCAAGAGCAGAAAACACTGTAAAAATTATGTTGAACGCAAATTTATGCCACCAGAATTCCTTTTTAGTTATGGAAATTAATTTTAGCAATTTCTATACATAATTTTGAACTATTTCTTGCTGCTTCTGAGCTTTTCTGTGTGTTTATACATATATATACATTAACTAAACCTTGCCGATGAAAAGTTTCTTTCCAATTGAAAATAAAGTGTTCATTGTGTTCTGTTTGAAAATGTATTGATACAGGATGATAAAATATTTCCAAACTATTTAGCATACCTGATACAATAAATTTCTCAAAGGAACTCTTTTCTGAAATTATATATGTATGTATATATATATGTGTGTGTGTGTGTGTGTGTGTAAAGCCTTAAGAAATCAACAAAAAACTTAGTGCATAAATTCCTGTTTGGGTGATCAAGCATTCAATTTTTAATTGCTTTTCAGTAGTCAACTCATGTTTCTTCTCCATAAATGTGATCCTACTGAGGAGTCAACTCCTCTTGTCGAGGCTGAGAGGTTTAACTGTATAAACTCCTGGGAAGAGATGCTCTGGGCCTAGGGGATATTTTGTCTCTGCTGCTGACTGCAGACTTGAGGATGTACTTTGGAAAACACAGAGCTGAGAAGGGAGACACTGAGGAAATTATTCCTGTCCAGGATGCTCATTCTGTGGGGGAGACCTGGTAATTACATTACTTAGTGTGATCACTGCAGTACAAAGAAAATATCTGGCATCCTTCCTGCCTAGTCTCCAAAACCATCCCTGGACAAGGAAAGAAAGAAAGACTTAGGAGAAAGTAATGTTCTGTAAGACAGGCACCACACCCAGACACCCATTAGCATCTACCAGTGCCAGGAGCACTGCCTGAATAAACTGGAGCATGTGTTCTGGAATCTCTAGATTCAACTCTGTACTCAGCACAGGAAGACTCAAGATCCCATTTTTCACCAGCTGACCTGGATCAATGAATTGCTATGCGTCACCACCGCTGTTGGCATGGAAATGGAAGGTCAAACCTTGTGTTAAGCTGTCAGCACCCTGAAATTATTGCTCTGCCTTTTCTATGACTCAGCATCTGCAAGACAAGAACTCCATGTTCTCCAGCAGAAACACATCCCAGAGCTGTCATGCCAGCAGATACCAGCCCCTCATCTCTTGTAAACAGAAGCCCTCACTCCTACAACTGCAGCACTTGGAGGCAGGCGCTGCTGGGTTTCAATGGGCAGGGTTTGCACAAGTGTGGGTGTCATTCAAGGAGATTTACCTCTTCCCCCACAGAAGAGCTGAGTTGTAGGTGTGCAGGAGACAGTCAGGGGTGCAGCTGCAAGGTGCCCAGCAGCACCAAGAGCCAGCCAGAAAGGGTTTGCCCACCCTTCCACTGCACAGTGAGCAGGGCAGAAAGCTGGTGATGAATCAGGGCAGTTCTCCAGAAATGATGCTGTTGAAGAATGAGTCACCTGCCCTCATACAAGGAGCAGCTTTTCCCAACAGCTTGTCTGCATGAACCACAGGGAGACCAGAAAGACCCCACAACTGCAGGGAAATAAGAAAAGGAGTAAATGAGGGAGACCCTGCAGGTCTTGTAGCACAGAGCTGCTGGTTTAAGTTCCATGATTTCCAAGAACATCCTGCTAATGTACCTCCATCATGCCTGAGTCAGCTTCTATTCCTGACCTCAGGAAGAAAGGATCTCCAAGGATTCTCTGACTGTGGTGCTCTTTTTATCCAGCATTTCAGCAATGCCTGCTGTAGCCACCTCATGATACTGTTTTCTCCATGCAGCCTTCCTCCCTGAATCTCCTATTGCTGTACTAAAAGAAAGGAGCAGGATGAATTAGTGTGGCAGCATTTCCTTTGCTGGCACTCTGGGACCACTTCATTTTTTGCTTCCCAGGGCCCCATGTCAGAATATTTGCTGCTTTGATCATAGCTGGTGGAAGAAGGAGACCATCCCAGGGGTCTCTTCTACCTTTAACAAACTGCACCACAGCAGCAGGGTTTTTCCTTGGTGGAAACCCATTAG
Organism: Alaudala cheleensis; assembly: GCA_013398995.1. Lineage (NCBI taxonomy): Eukaryota > Metazoa > Chordata > Aves > Passeriformes > Alaudidae > Alaudala > Alaudala cheleensis. The sequence continues at coordinate 93,099 of VWYE01015127.1, forward strand.
CACACAAACATAAGTCCTCATTGCCCAACAGGGAGAGCAGAGATTGCTAACGAGGATCTTCCTCCGTGCCTCTTAGTAGTCATCAACAACCTGCTCAAGTTTTTTATTATAAAATTATTCCAGTGTATACAAACAAAACCATGAACTCTGTTTGTGTTCTCTTTCCCTCTCATTCTTTTGCATACATATAGGAAGTGTCTCCTCATCTGTGATTTAATTGGCCTGGATGTTTATGCCAAAAGAAATGAGTAACAGGAATCAAGAGCTCTGCTCTCCAGCCTCTTGGCTTGTCTAGCAGCAGGTGGGTCAAGCCTGAGCAGCAGCTGCTGCAGCTCCCTGTGTGCAGGGCTGTTTGTCTGTGTCCCTGCCTGCACATCCTGCACTGAGGGGATGGCTGGGGAGAGACAGGAATGCACAAACACATTCCCTGCGGGAGCAGCCGATCCATACGGTGCGCTGTGTGAAGAGGGATAAAAGCCTCGGCAGGACACCCTGGCTGAACAGAGGATTCATCCTGTCAAATGCAAACCTCAGGAATCCAGGCAGGCCCCCTCCTCGTGCTGAAAGGATTTTGCTTCTTGTTATCCAGTCCCTTTCTTTTAATGTATGGGAAGCAGCGTTTACAACCCTGGGCATCTGGAAGGATGGCAGCACCTAGGAAGGAAATATTCTTCCACATGTCAGTAAGTCCCTTTATTTGGGCTCTCATGTCCAAGATCACTCCATCACAGACAGGTAGGACGAGGAATGCTTCAATTTTACTTTTGCTTTTCCTACAAAATCCAGCTGAAGACTCTCCTTCCTTGTTAAATATGGGATGTCATTTTTCATGACAGTGATCACATGCCAAACTGGCATAGCAAAAATGTCCATCTATGAGCTGAGACACTGAAAGTACATGAGTCATGGGCTTCACCTCAGTGTGAGGAAGGCTAGGAACCAGTGTGCCTTAGGATCTGACAGCCCATATGATACATATCTTGGATTTGCTTGTGCCAGGGTTTTCCCAAGACCTCAGCCAGCTGGGAACAGACGGAAAGGACAGTCAATGCCAAGCTGTTTTTAAAATCCACCTCCTGTGTGGGTTCCTAAGAGCAGAGTAGTGAAGGAAGATCTGCTCTGCCTGAGGGAACCAAGTTCTCAGGAGTTGTTCAGAGTGATTCTTACTTCTTTTGGAGATAAACAGACCCATCTGATTCACTCGGCTGCAGTTTTACACAAAAGGCTAAGGAATATGCAGGGCCACATCCAGAGGTGGCAGCAGGTTGAGCAAGGTGAGAGTCTGGATGCAAAGATATAAATAGTGTGGATGCTTAATTATCTTCCACAGTGGAGCTGGAAAAGAAGAGTTACTCAGCGAGGCCCAAAACCTATCCTGGTCTGATGTAACTGTTGCATTCATCCATCAGAGGATTTCAGCAGGAAGTCATGGAAGTGGAAAAGGATTTGATGATTAATTATTTCAGAGTTTGCTTGTTCTCATCTCCTTCCTCTTCCCTCTGTCTCTCCCTGTCATGTCTCCACCTCACTGGGCTAATACATGTTTCATGACTGAAATACATCCTCTCCGAAAATATTCCACTGAAATATTCATAAACAACAGTTTTAATTATTTGCTCAGGGCTTAATGACTTCATGGCAGCTACTCTGCCAGAGGCCTAAAACAACAGTCTGCCTTGGTGACCAGCACTTTCCCATTCTCACCTTCTTCTCCCTCTCTGTGCCTCACTTTTTTTAAACTGTAGGTCATCAGGGATGAGCTGAAGCATTTTTCTTAACATTTCCAAGGTCTTTGATTTGTAGAGCTCCCAGGAAAATAGGGACCCTTTTCCTGGACAAGTGCTGGTGGCAGTAAAAGAGACACAGGTGTTATCAAGAGCATCCTAGTGACAGCAAAGTTAAATGTCCACACTTCTCTCTCCCACTGGAAAATAGCAGAAGACCTCAACAATTTTTGGAACAGGGTGCAAATGTTACTACAGTGTGGCCCTCTGAGGCTCTCTTCTGCCCTTCAGTTCAGAGAGGAGGTTCTCACAGTGGCAAGGATGCCAACCCCAAAGACACGCTAAGGGAAAGATATATTGCACTTGTAATTGCATTTCTCCCTCTACAGAAAAGCTGTCTGCTGCTGGAGGAGATATTTCCTTGTTGCAAAAGTAGTTATTCCTGCTCATTCAGAATGACTCTTTGGTTTCTTATGCCAACAGCAGCATCATAAGAAAAACGTGCAGAGATGGGAAATCACTCTCCCAGGGCTCAGCTCTGCCACTCCTGATGGCAGTGGTGCTGCAGGACTCTGTCCCTGATTCCCTCAGCAAATGTCTCAGTGACATTTTAAACCTGCTGCTGTGACAGATTTAAAACCTGCTCCATGGTGTCTGCATGCTGGAGGCTGAAGGAAAGTATCCACTTGATGATACCCTTTCAGGGAATGTCAGGAAATATGTCCCACAGGCAAGCACCAGCCAGAAAGAGGGCTTTCAAATATCCAGAGGCATCTGGGATGATGGGGGAAGGAGTGGAGTTCCAGGAAAGGGGAAGTTTTGAAGCCAGAAGGCCTCCTGACATCTCTGGGAGGCGGTGTGGAACAGCCACAACTGCTGGTCATTTTGGCAGCCCTGGGCAGCAGGACAGATTGGCAGTGGTGTACACTAAAGTTCTGTGTGGGACTCCAGAGTGGGCTGGATGTGGGGCTTCATCTCTTCTCTGCTTGGGCAGGACTGCAGACTGAAACTTCCTTCTGCAGCTCAGTATTAGACAACATGCCAAAGAGCACTGGGAAGGTGAAAAGGGACAGTAAGGAGAAAGATAAGAGACCCTGCTGCAATGAAGGGTCAAGAATAAACAGCTGGAGAACTCAAGCAGCAATCTTTCGTGGCCTTCAACTTCTCTGAAATTTGAAATTTATTGCCATCTGTATGTTTTATTCAAAAAATCTCCTCTTGGCAAATTCAACAGAACGTGAAGGTCTTCACAACACAGGGCTGGCAGGAGTGTTTTGATTCAGAAAAGCATTGAGAACTTGGTCAGATCTGACTTCTACCCCGTTCTAAAGCAACCTTCCCAAACCCATGAGAATGCCAGCACTGAGCCTTTCTCAGCACCAGGGGCCAGTGGTAGGTGTGTTATCCTGCCCTTACCTTGATCCTGATTAATTGACCCAACTAAGCGTTTTGAGCCAAATAATTTTTGTGAAGAACTGAGAAAATTGCCAGAGCAGCTGAAGAAGTGGCACTGTTCCTGCCAGTGTCAGCTGATCCCCGTGCAGAGCGGAGGTGGCATTCGTGTTTTGCAAATGGGCCTGAGCTGCAGCTCTTCTCACTGCTGAGCTTCTCTTGAAACTTTCTGCAACAGCCTTTTTACACCCACCCACGCAGAGAATGACACGCTCCCAGGGCTGCATGGGGAACTTAGCAACACTTTTCTTCTAGAAAGACACACAGGTAGCAACAGCAGCCAGATCTGAGGCACCTCTCAGTGCCTGCACCAGCTCTCCTCCCCACCTTCCACTCCACAACTGCAAGAATGCTTCCATGCCTTGTCAGGGGTCTGGTTTCAAAGAAAATGATCAGCCTTTTGCATCCATCAGCTCAGAGTGCAAGCTCAGGGGCAAAGCAAGATCTCAGGTCACACAGCCAGGCCAAGGACAGCTTTGGGTCCCCCCTGCCCCAGACTCGAGCCTGGGTGACCTGCTCCTCCTGTGGTTGGTACTCCCCCATAAATGGGTGGAAATGCAGCTCTTCAGAGCCAGGTGATGCAGCACAAATACAGCTAGAAGAGGATGCAGATGTGGTAAAACACCAGCCTCAACTGCACTGGGGTTTGTTCATGTCCTTAGTGTGCACTGGCACAGAGACAGTTTCTCAAGTTCCTCCCATGAACACAGAGGTGAGGACATCTTCCCACAGCAGACAAAGGGAGATGCAGGACCAATGCACACCAACTCTTTTAAGAGGTTTGGAAAAGTGTGGCTCCAAAAAAAAATCCTAGAATTCCCCATTGTGGTACCTTCTGAGAGACAGCAGAAGCGAGACATCCTTGTGGGGTAACAAAACAAAACAAAATGAAAACAAAAACAAAACAAAACAAAACAAAAAACCCCAAAAAAACCCAAGAAGTTTGAGGAAGGGGATGGAAAGACTTGGCATTTGTAGCAGATGTTCAAGATCTCAGTGGGACAGACCTGATGTGGCTGAAGGACAGAACACCTCCAGACAGGTTTGTTTCTGTGGTTCCATTTTATGAAATAAAATCCAGTGTTCATGCTACTTTGTTGGTACTGAAGTAAGGATTGACTACAGTATTCTCATGACAAATATCATGCTATGAATCCTTGGAAATCTCATCTCTAATGCTGCCAGGCCTGGTGGAGAGACCACTCTTTTGGATCCACAAAGGCTGAAGGTCACTGCTTGCTCCATTAGCAGTATTGCTGCTCCTCAGCAAGTCTGAGGCTGGAAAAATGAGCTTATATAACATCAAAGAATGGACACTTGAAGGGACAGTAGGTTTTTATCAGTGGGAAACATACCCTAGGAAGTGTAAAAAGGCTGGGAAAGTACACTAAGCTAATTCCTCTAAACAGCCTTCTAGTCTTCAAGGAAGGTTGCCATGGAAAAAGAACAATTTAGAGATCTCAGATCCCTTTTGTTTGTTTTGTGACTTTGTTCATTCCTTTGTGCAGTGAAGATCCCAGCAGAACCATCAGGCTGGCTGACATAGTCAGTGACAGATCTAAAATATTAATGAACAGATCTGCCTTCTGTAATTTCGAGCAAACTTCCAGATAGGGGTGCTCTGAAAGCAGCTGTTTGCTTGCATGATCTGGTTGAAGAGGATGTCAAAACGATGTGCAGGATCCAGAATTGGCAAAAGAGGGTGATTAAAATAGCTGTGACTGCTGGCAGAGCACAGACTGAAAGTGCTCCTGTTCTAAGTGGATAAGTTTCAATGGAGGAAATAGCTGTCAGCTGACATAGATATTGAGCCCCAGCATCCCAGGGGGAATTTTTCACAGCCCTTTCCTCACCAGTAAACTTGCCAGGCAGAACCTAAGATTTACAGAGCCAACCAGCAGGGCCTGACTGGGAATTTCATCTCCATGTGTTTTATGTTTGTTTGCCTGTATTATGACATTTGACAGAACAGGACAGCTCCCCATGAAAATTTTCCTGGGGATATGTAAAACTGTTCTGAGAAAAGGGAAATATTTTGGTTCCAATTCTCTGCTGTACTGTGGCTCAAAGGCATCTCCAACAGGATGCTCCGTGGCCAGGAAGCTCCAGGATGTTCCTACAGGGACTCCTACCACCGCTACAGAACACAAATAAAAACCAGGGTAGCAATTCTGCATGGAGACATGGAGTCTTTTTGCTGCAAATCTGGTTTCCTTTTGTTTTTCTCTGAATACTGTGTTCTCATTGAGGTGTTGTTTGTTTGGTTTAAGTTCTTTTTTTCTGCAAGGAGGGAGGAAAAAAACGAAACATTCTGCTTTTGGACCAGCCTTAAAACCCTTTTTGATGGCTGGAAATATATCAACACAGCCTCTTAGAATGAATTTGTAACTATTCTCAGATAGTCAGTTTACTGAGTATTAAGAAACCCCTGAAAGTTTTCTTCCTGCTGGAGAAGACTCCTGATTATTTTCAGAATATAGGGGGGTTCAATGAAACAAAGCACAAAATAACTAAATATCAGTCTGAAAAAAAAGGAGACTTGATCTCTGCAATGCTAAAAAGCAGTAGGGTCACCATCTGGGAAACTCACCAAAATATTATAAACATGACACCAGACCAAGTGGACAAAAGCACAATGCAAATTGTCGTGACAGAGATCTCATATGATTTCACCAGCTGAAGGACACAAATGTTGGGTGAAGAAGTGAGAAATCATACAAAAGGGACATTATACCTAAAAGCAAAAGAAGCATACAACATTTCATGGACTCAAGAGTAATTCAGAAGGAACCAGCCTCGAGTCTTGATCTGTCCCATTACTCAAAAACAAAGTATAGACCTTAAGTAGAAAATTAAATCCTAGAGCCCTAAATGCACCCATTTATGGGAAATGTAGACCTCTTATCTCATAATGCAGGTTTTCCAGAGCTGCAAAGTGATTTCTAATCATCAGTCCCACCTCTTCCCCATTTCATCATAAAAAAAAAAGCATAGAAATGTCAGAACTGGAATTTGATCCTAAGGAAAATTTCGGAAGTCTGCAAAGACCTCTTAGGTTGAAAAATGAGTTGGGTTTTTTTTCTCTAATTGAAGGGGAAATTAATGGTGGCTCCAGTTATCTGCTGCCAACACTTTTCTGCTCTTTGAAGAAATGAGCTACTTTTCAAGTCACAAAGGGAGGCCTACTCACCTGCCTCTGTGCCTTGAAAGAATGTTGGCAATACATTTTCTAATAAAGTTGGCTAGAAGATTCAGACAGGAGAGTACTCATCAGACCCAAGATCTGTAAATAAGATCATTGGGGAAAGACTGCAAATGCACCAGATATCAAAGTAGCCAGTAAACTAATTTAAGAAGGAGATTGATTGCTGCTGTGTGAAATTAAAAATTACTATGCTTTTTTTTCCCCACTGAAATTAGTCACAGAGAAGAGGCATGTTAATAAATCAGTTCTGGTGCGTAGCAAACAGGAATAAAGAAAAGTAATTAAAAGCTTGTAGAGATCTTCATCTGTGTCTATGAAAGCTGCAGAGCCATTCATGGCTGCTCATCTAAACCTTTTGCCCATCCCTGCCCAGGTGAAGGGATATTGCAGTTCACCCTCTTTACCTCTTGAAAGCTTTTCCTGAAATCAATCCCATCTCACTGGACTGAGGGTGTTTTAGTCATCCTGAAGTGTGTGAGGAAAAGACTATAAATACATCCTGCCTTTCCCATGCTTGGAGAGCATTCCTGAATTTCTCCCTGTTCAGCTCTTCTCCAGCCTTTTTCCCTGCTCTGTTCTGCAGCACTGAGGTGCCTTAGCTGCCCTTCAGACATTGAATTTAATGATCCTGGTAACTGTGCCACACAATAGAAGTGTAGGCAAAAGAAAGAAGGAAGAGTTGGCACAGACAGATTTGTATTGTGCTGAATTTTACGTCAGGACCAGAAGGCTTTTTACTACACTATTTTCTTCTTTACAGCTCCCAGCAGAGCAGCAAGTGCACAGATTAGGCTGTAAACCCATACAGTGCAGTCTGTATAAATCAAAAATATAAAGCCATGTAATATTCCCTCATGGTGATCCAGCACCATCAGCCCTGTCAAAGCTGGGGTGGGGGGGCATTATTGCTTTTGGTGGCAGGTCTCTGTTTGCAGAGATAAGAGAAGAATGAAGAGGGGTCACAGGCAGTGGAAGGGACCAAGGGTACTGGGCATTTCCAGTACAAGACCAGCATATCCCAAATATAAGGAAACTTAAGAAATTTTATGAGACCATGACAAAACGGGTTTAAGACCTCAAGACCTTTATTCCTAGCTGGGGTTTTGCACCAGAGATAAGATCCCTGCTCCTAAATGTACAAAAAGGCCCCTTCCACTTACATCCTGACACTCGAGGAAGCAGATTCAATGGCTGTGAAAGATGCTGTTTGAAGATGTTTCACTAGGAAAAAACAAACTGTTTTGTGAACTAACGAGCTGCCCTGGCAGCTGAAATGATCAGTGGCACATAATTTCATGTCAAGAGACATTTGCCTCCTGAGAGCCATATTAAATGGACTCCTGCTGGTTGTTGATACGGTTATCCTTTGCTGGTAGGTATAGAGATATTTTCCACAGGCAGACAGGCTGCAGGCTAATGATCCTTCCTTGCTGGGGCTCAGAGGCAGCAAGCTCTCCCAGAGATCCCTGTCAAAGTCAGCTAATCAGGGAAGTCAGGGAATCCATGTGGAGGGGGCGCAGCTGTCCCAGTCCCTTCTGCTCCAGAGAGAAGGATTAGCCCATGCCCACAAGCTGCTGAGGCCACAGTGGAAGCGTTCCTGGGAGCTGAGCAGGCACACATTATAGGAGATGGATTGGGTTTTCATGTGCTGCCCTGTGGATAACGATTTCCTGTGGGTTCTCACAATGTTAGGGAACATTTGTGCCATAAAACAAGTTGAAAAAGTAGCTGTCCAGCAGCGTAGGTGATGGTGTTTGCTCATGCAAAGCTGCACTGCCAGCTCTGACAGAACTGCTCACAGGACAGCCAGAGCAGGCAGGGTTTTCTGTCAGCAGAGACAGCAGAGACGTCACAACAGCAGTAATGAATGTGCAAGGAGAGGCAGAGAGGATGGCTGGCTTGTATGTGACTGCTGCTCCTGAGAAGTCACTGATGTGTGTCCCTCAGCCTTTTCTCAGTGGTTTCAGGGTCAGAGGATGCCAGGTTCTGTAAAAGGGTGGGATAAAAGACCCTTTGTCCTCCACCAGCTTTTGTTCTAAGGCCTGCCTTTCATGCTCTGAATTTCCAGCAGATCACCTTTATTTCCAGCAGCTGTATTTTTTACCCTTCAATCTGATGTCCCCAGTCATAGATGTCTCCCATCAGGGATGCTCTAGGGCTTTATTGTTCACAGTGACTCATGAAAGCCATTTGCTCTGAAAAGTAGCCCACTAAAAGTAAATGGAAATCAGCAAAGCAGCACATGACAAAGCAGTTGTGAGAAGTCATATAAGCCTTACTTGGTGCTACATGGCACTGAATTCATTCACAGAGACTTTATGGGCTCTGCTCTCACACCCAGAGTGAGGTACAAAAATGAGTAAATAATTTTTTAGTATTCCCCACTCTTTAAGAGGACACTGTGTCTGTGTCTAATGCAGTTTCCCTGTTTACCATTCTGAATAAGAACACTGTGGTGACCGACAGATGGACAAGAGGAATTTATAAGTCCTTGCCATGTGTAGTGTCTATGATTTCATGAGTCATTTCAGTCAGAAAAAGAGGTGATGGAATATTTGAATGGTGCTAAAAAGACATGACATCATGGTTCTTTTCCTTTCTTTGGAACTAGTAGTAAATTAAATTAAGCTCAGCCATTTATCATTAACAAAACCTTCTTTAATTTGCTTTCCACTAAATACATGTCCCCTCTCTCAATTCACTAGGGAAAAGTGAGAGGCTTTCTCCTGCATATGCAAAGCAAAAAAAGGTGGCCTTTGAGCCACTAATAGAACTTCCATCATCAAAAACAAATCAGCAATACCTCCACCATATCTACATCCAAACACCAACTAAAATACCTACTGCAGCCTTTAGCAGCAGTTCTTGTTCTGGCTGCTTAACTGAGCGTCCCTTCCACCTGGGTTGGCTGAAATGCCCTGGTGAGATGCCTTTCAGAGTACTGCTGTCTCTGGCTTGCTTCTTTTTACCAGAAGTCAAGATTTTCCTTGGCACATTGTAACGCACAGTGACACAATTTTACAGGATTCACCAAAGGGGTCTTGAGCTGATTAAAGGACTCCCTATGATTTGGGAGGGTTACATGGACAAATTTCAAGCCCCCTCCTTGCAGGTCTCTCCTTTTTCCACTTTTCGTTTTTCTCCTCTGTTTGCTCCTAAAACAGACTCCATGATTCTCCTATGCATGTGGTGAAAAGAATAATTAGAAAGTTACCTTGCCAGAGTTTACAAATGGTGGTATTTCTGTATTTTCCCATTGATCCTCAGGCTGCAAATTGCTAGGAAGAACAATCTTACTTGACACAATTAGAATCAAAATATCTGAAGCTTTGAAACAAGGTTGATTGAGGAAAAAACTGTTCAAGTTTCGTCAGAACAAAGTCAGATATGGTAAAAATAAGAGACAATTCCCTTGGGATTTGAATATAGATTTTGACAGTGGGGGATGCTGCATGTGTTGGGAAACAAGAAATTTGTGCACTCAACTACATAGAGAGAGCCACTGAATGTCACAGGACAACATGGTTTGCACCACATTTAACACAGTGCATCTCTCAAATATGTGTGACGTCATGAGGACACATCAGGACAGGCCCAGGTCAGGTGAACACACTGAATCTTTAGCACAGATAATTTGGACAGTCTTGGGACCAACACTGTGACAAGGTCCCATGAGGTCACAGAAGTTCTTGCTTTACAACAGCTTCTGTGTAAATCAGGGCTCCTAATTAATTGCTTAATTAGTTACAACCTGTAGAAACCTGCTCAGAACAATGCCATCTGTGCGACAAGGTCAAGGAATGAGGACACTTTCAGAACAATGACTGAGTGTGATGTCTTGAATTTAATTCAGAAATCTCAGGCTGGGACAGTTACTATTTAAATTAGTACAAAGTCCCACATGTCTCTGGACCAAATCCCACTTCCTGGGTTATCACACCTGTGAGGATTTGGAGTGTGCTCTCTGCCCTTATCAGCCCAAGGATCACTGCCAGCTTTTGCAGCACATCCTTGTCAGAACAACGGGAAGCACTGGGAGAAGCTAATTGGTTTGCATCTGTGGAAAATGAATTCTCCACAATTCCTTCTACAGATTCCCCATCAGATGAATGAGCCACAAAAAGTTCAAATCCAAGACAGACAAGGCTCTCTGAACAGAACTGGGAAGAAAAATTGCCTTTCTTGCTCCCACCTCTACTTGGTAGAGACAGTAGTTGTAAATAAAGATTCCTCATGGTGATACACCTCATAATTCTGGGACAGACAGAAACATCCACTGGCCATCACTGGGAATGGGAATTCTGGGCGACATCTGGTTAGAATTGCACCCTTTCTCCTGGATTTCATGATGATAGCAGGATGAATAATGGGATCAAGCAGAGACTGCCAAGCCCAACTTTCCTAAAGGATGCTCTAAGACCTCTTATTTTGCCTCTGGTCTTGCCCACCCTTTTGGAGGAAGCTGAGTCCTCCTGCAGACATGTGTGGACTGGCAGGAGCAACCCTGACTCTTCCACACCACCTAGAAATAATGCAAGAAATGGCAATAATGCAAAATGTGGAAATGTCACTGGTAACTTCCTGTTTATCACAAGCCATAATGAGTGTATTTAATACCAAACTGGCATGGGGGAAGGTCTTCCCAACTTGAAAAAGCTGATTTTTTTTTTTCACCCCAAGCAGATAAAATTGAAGACTGGTTTTATTACCAAGAGTAACAATTTTATCACTAACATGACCAAAAATGTCTTGATAGGTATATTTGAATGTTTTAGATGCAAACTGCACAGATGCAGGTAGATCCTACTCAATTTCTTTTTAGCTGGTTCTTATAGTTTGTCCCAAAATAAATATATAAAAACTTGATCTCCTTCCTACTGCTGGGAAATCAGTCAATTCTATGAAGAATTACCATTGTCTGGGAGGCATCTTTGGGTGCCTAGCTCACTAGATTCAAATCTTTAGAGAGTTACTCTGCAGCCTATTTGAAAGAGATGTGTAGATTGAAATCAGAAGTGATCCATTTCCTCTGCTGCGCATTCAAACAAAGTAGTAATTCAGAAGCCCTCACCAAAAGAGATGCTGAGAGATAGCAAGCTGTATATTCAAGATTAGAATACAGCCCTCAGTCTCTGGTACATGATGTTAATCTTTGATAAGAATATAAAAACTCTGAGTATGTTGCAGACTGATAAAATGTTAACCTTAATCCTCAAAAACATCCTCATCCATTTACTGCTGCATACATTGAACTTCAAGTGAGAGAACCTCCTTTCACTAAACTTGTTTTTTAAAGGGTGCTGCCACAGCATGAAATGAAAGAAAAGCTCTATTCTGTAAACAGCACCCAATGAACTGCTCTAGATGAACACACTGTTTCTTGCCACAGCAGACTTCAAAGCAGATCATTCTCCACTTTGCATGTGAAGACCTTAAGCATATCACAAAGCATCCAAAACATTTCAGCCTTCCTGACAATAGAGACAGACATTGGGATGGCCATAAAGAAGGGACCATGTTCCATTCCCAGACCCGCAAAAGGGTCTATTCTTTTTTTTCTCATGCCTCTTTCAGCAGGGCAGACATTGGGAGGTGCAAAATATTGTGCCCTGTTTCTGCCCTCAGACTGTGAACATGCTCTGTTTCCCCTCCTGAAATATAATTCTTCCTGGAAAATCTACCTTTGCAGATTAAAAAAAATGTTGAAGTATTTAGCTGAGATAAGTGAGGATTACTAACAAAAGCCCCAAGTCCATTTCCATAATCCTGCTAACTCCATCCCTGTGCTAGAAATTTAAAAAAAAGGCAAAACATTAAAACCCCACTGCCTAAGACTAAAAAGTTCCTTAAACTTAGTCAGAACTGCCTAAATGTCAGGGAGACTGAACCCCTCATAAACTCCTGTGGAAGATTTATTGCCCTGCTCCATGACTCCAGCTGACAGGCCTCTGAGTGAATTTGTGAATACTCCAGGCCCATCTGGTTTAGGGGCAGCTGTGGACTGAAACAATCCTCACGTTCTCGTAAAACTGTGCCATAACAAGTCAATCGCAAAGCAACAAAAAGTAACAGCAGGATGAAGAGGGTGCCCTCCTGACACCAGGACATTTTATACCCTTGCAGTATGACTACATTGACAAATCTCTGGGGCTGTATCTGGCTTAGCAAAATGTTTGAGGCATAAATAACTGGCAAAGAAAAATTAATGTACAACACTTGCTATTGTGCAGGATGCTCTTGAAAATAAAAAAGATCCCTCATCTCCTCGAATACTTCAAGTTGGTCTCTCTCCTATCTCAAAACTTCCTTGTAATTAAACACCTGCATAATGAATTAAACTCTCCGGGGAATGTTATTTGCCAGCTACTTTTTCAATTATTTAAAATTAGCTTAAGGGCTAAAGCAATCAGGTCATTCATTAATTTAATTCCTTTTTGTAGCTGTACTTCGTGACTTGGAAATAAAACTACAAGATCAAAAGGACAAAGAGGAATGAAGAGGAAATTATACAAGACACTTACAAAGTTCCCTGGCCCATGACCTCAGCCAGGATGCACAGTCTCTGCTGGTACACAACACACTCTAAATGGCCATTTTCTTGTGCAGACAAACACTTCTCCGGAGACATCTACCCAAAGGGAAAAGTTGGCAGGAGCTACGTCCATGCACACGCAAAGCACTGGCTGGCAGCCAGCTCCCACTTGGAAAGATGAGAATTGGAGATGCTGGTAGTTCATCAGCCCCTCTTCAGAGCTGCTATCTTTGTCTGCGGAATTGCCTGGGGGAAGAGGGGAAGACATCCTCTTTTACCCAATCCTGGATGAAGCTTTCCTCTCTTCTCCCAAAGGACCAGAAGTCGCAAACTTCTTGAATGTAACAAACTGCATCAAAAGCTTTTTGCAGAGGCAAAGGACGGCACACAAATGCTCCTACTCAGGGGCCAGGGTCATCTATCTCCAAGCTGCTTTTCCAAGCATAGGAAAGCCAGCATTCTCACACAGTGACATACTTACCTGGCTCCTTCAGCAGGCAGCTGCTCTCTGTGTCCCAGTTGGGAACAGAAGCCTTGCTATTTTATTCTCCCCTGCCTGGCAAATCTGTCATCTGCCTGATGGGATTAAGGGGAGGAGTGTGGGCAGCAGCCAGCAGTGACCTTCAACGAGAAGTCCATGGCCTGGTGACCTCCCAAGACCAGGGCTCTCATGTGAGTACAGTGGCCACACCATCAGCACTGTGCCATCCCAGCAGGACAGTGGCACAGAATTCTTCTGGGACAACTTCTGCCACAAAAGACCTTTGCAGCTCCTTGTGAGGAGGAACTCATTTTAACCTTTTCACTCATTCCTAGCACAAATGAGTTTAATTGTTTTACACATCACTGTCTGCAGCAGAAAAACTTCAACAATTCAGAAGAATAAAAGGGCACCTGGGTGTGCCTGTACTCACATGCACAGAGCCGCAAAAAGAACTCAGGGATTTGCTTTCTGAGTGAGCAACGCAGAGAGCTCAAATCTTTGTGTGACAGCAACAGAGACTGGGCTGCACAGCCCCAAAGTACACCCAGGGCCCTTTGCCCAATCTGTGTGACTTAAAGCCCTGCTTAAGCAGAATTGTTTGACTTGGTATCTCATCCAAGACAGCAAAACAAAGGCCTTTTATTTCCATTAAAGCTCATCATCTTTAGACGGTTCTTTTGTCCAAGCATTACTTGGACAAAGAAATAATGCAGTGTTGAAAAATCTTTTGAAAATGCAAAAGCCTCCTGTCTGCTTTGCTAGCATTGCTTCAGCAATGCTGACCAGCATATGCTGCAAATATAGATCTTGGCATATCACTGCCAAGTAAAGAAAAATACCACATTTTTTGTTTTTCTTTTGCCTTTTCTTCTTTGATATAAGAGGTTGCTGCATCCCCTCTACAAATACAAGCTCCTGGCTGCGTGTCAAGCTCTTTATAATACACCATATTAATTTTTTTGATTGAGTGAAGTGGGACAGGGATGCAACAAAGTGGGGTGGATGGATAAGAGCAGGGCATCACCAGCCAGTCAGGTGGAGTGTAGCACATCATACTGCTGCTCTGCCTCATTGTTTTCCCTGTTGATGCAGGGACTATCAGCCACCTTTCTAAGGAATAAACAGCAGATAACACCTGGCTGCTACTTCTCTGTCCTCTTTTTTTGAAGCTGGATGTCAGAACCTTATGCCAGAAAAGCAAGGACAGTGAAATCCATGCATGTATGTTGAGCACTGAGACTCCAATGAAACCTAGAATACATATTGTTTCCTATCTTCCAGTGGGAACATGAACATTCTTTCCTTCTTCTCCCCAGTGACTACTGAAATATGCCAAAATACAGATTTCTTTTTTCCAAAGCCCCTGTCTCTTAGAAGTGGAACAAAAGTAACTAAATATTTCAGAAGTTATCACGAAGAAAGAGAAGCTACTCTTTTTCTCCAGTCACATATGCCTTGTTTCCATGTGAAAACTGTAGAAAATCCTTTACCCACTGAGACAATGTGAGCAAATAATTACAAAGCTTTGCATCCCCCTGTGAGGGAGGTGATTACAGCAGGGAGCCAGCGCAGCAGACGGGAGGTGATTGCTCCCTTGTGCTCGGAGTGCAGCCTGGCAGGTCTCACCTGCTTCCCAGGGCAGAGGCAGAGTGTGCAGGCTATCTGAGAACCTAAGGAGAAGAGTGCAGAGGGATTTTCCCAGGTGTGTGTCAAGGTCAGTGACACCGGTCCTTGGGAGGTTGATGGGAGTTGGGTGGAGGTGCGGTGCACACTCCTGATTCTGCCTGCAAGGGAGCAGGCACAAAGTGAAGCTCATTCATACCATCAAAGGCTCAGCTCTCTCAGAATGAGTTTCTGTTTACAGTAGGGAGGGAAATGTGTGACATGGTATTGCTCTCTTTCCTAAAAATAAAAGCAGGGAGAAAAAGAGGATTCATGCAAAAAGACCTTTCAAGATTGTTACCACCACCCCCCAGCCCAAGCAGAAAGCCTGACAGCCCCTGAGAAATCATCTGACAAGTTCAATGGTGAACTTGACAAGACAAAGAAGATGTATTTTTCAAGTTCTTTCTTTGATTTATGAGGCTTCACACTTGCCTACAATCTACAATGCTAAAAATATCTTTGGAAATAAAAACTGAGGAATCCACAAGACTCCAGAGGGTGGAGATTTATGAAAAAATAAACATAATGAGGTGGTTTTTTGGATCACACACTGTTTGTGGGGAAGGGTTTTTGGTGAAAGAGATAATTTACTTTCCTCTTTCCAAAAGTTTCCTTGCAAAATGCACAAAAACTCCTTTGATTGAGCTCTTCAGCTGTTGACTAATGAGACAATCCAAAAAATGGCAAATGTAAAAACTCATATGCCTCATTCTGGAGAAGCAAATGTGAGAGAAGACAAAACACAGGGCCCCATCCTGAGCATGGAGCTCAGAGGAGCACAGGACTGGGCAGCTACAGGAAGTGGGCCAAGACTTTGTGGGAAGAAAAACACAAATAAAACCAGAAAAAAATAACTGAACAAGTGGACAGCACAGTGATGGCCTCAAGGCTCTCTGTTCTTCTGAGGGAAGAAGAAAAGCACCAAGTCTCAGCAACGGGAAAAAAACACATTGGGCTTTCCTAAAGTGCATTTCTGAATCCACTGCTCCTCCCTGCTGGCTCACCTATGGATGCACACCTTCATTTCCACCACAGAGGCAGACCCTGCACAGCTGCACCCCTCGATACAGAGGCCCTGCAAGAAGCCCCAGGTCAGCACCACACTGGCAAGAGCCTTGGTGGAGACAGTAAGTCCCAGACAGAGCAGAAACATCACCTGCAGGAAAAACTTGGCTTTCATGGAGCACAGACCACCCCCGCCCCCCTCAAAATTCAATCATTCTGCTGGTAAAGAGCACCTCTGCTGCCTTACAGTATCCAACATTGTGCAATTGCTTTGCAGCATGACACAGGGAAATGCGTCATAAATGTGCTGGCAGCTGAGGCAGGAACAAGCAGAGCACCTGTGCCTTTGGAATGAGCTGTACTGCAGACACATCTTCTGCAAACAAAGGCTTCAACTTCAAATGCGTCCCACACCTAGAGCAGACCAGATTTTTCAAACAAAATTCACTGCAAGTCCTGTATACTGCATCAAAGAATCCATCCCCCATCTTTGAATTTCCTACATGTTACAGTTTATTCCCAGATGGCCTTTTTGGTAGAACTGCTCAGGAGACTTCAGTAAACACAAAATTTTCAAAAGCTCAAGCAACTGAAAAAAAAGGAGGTTTGATGATGAGTATCAAGAGTTGATCTTTAGCTATACTTCTGGCTTTGGATAAAGAAGGGGGAATGTTAGATTATTCTTTTGAATTAGCAGGTGATCTCAAATGTTATCACGGAGTTTAAGCTGAAGGGCCTATATAAACAGAAATCACATATATGGTTTATGTGTCAAAGTAGGAGTTGGTATTACTGTCAGTATTAGCTTAGCAAGGTGCAAGGTTTTGATGGTTTGTGCCAACTATCTCAGCAAGTTCTCAGCCACAGGAGGCTTGGGCTTGAAATTGGTTTCATTTTTCCCCTAGAAAATGCCAGGTTGTTGGATGTGGGGTTTTGTAGAAGAACCAATTTTCCTCAGGTTTTCTCAGGGCTGTGATGGACCTGTTGAATGGGAAGGCAGGGAGAGAAAGGATCTCCCTGGGAGCTCAGGGAGAGGACAGAGAGAATGTGTCTCTGCTGGACTGGAACAAGCTGGACCATTTTTCTACAAGAGATTTGAAAACTGAGTTTAGGCAGCCACATTCAGCTATATCTTCATCGTTATACTAAACCAAAAAACACCCGTTTTCATTTTCAAATGCCAAAATCCTTCAGCATAGTTTTCCCTTCACCAAGAATTTACCCTGTATTCATACCTTTTCCACCTTGGGTATTCTCCCATGAAGTCAGTGGTTCCTGGAGACTCATGCTGGCGCCTGGGATCCATTCACAGCTGGGGGCCCTGGCCTTTGTACACCAGTTCTCAGCACATTTAGCTTTTTAGTATTAATTACATTGGGGGCTTTTGTATCTATTGGATCATGCTGTGCTTTCTTTGCTCAGGTGAAACTATCTCACAAACAATTGAAACTCAAACAATCAGAACTTGTTATTTTCCACTGGACAAACACTAATTGTCTCAGAGGCTTCCAGCACAAAGAGAGACTGCTCATTTGAAGTTAAAAAAAAAAAAAGGCAGTTCTCTGTCTCTTCTTGGGGGTTTTTTGGATCTTGCAGAGTAGGATTCTTCAGATCTGAAGAGCCTGCTCTGGTTTGACAAATCACCAGGTTTGGTAGATGTTTAGTGCAGGCAGATTAAAAAGACAGCTGAGAGAGTGAATGTGAAGGGTGCTGTGGAGCAGAGAATGTAGTCTGCAATAGGCACTAGAGAGAAATATAATCAAAAGTTTCCTTGCAGTCACTGATGAGGCTGCCAGTGTGATGCCTTCTCTGTCACCTCACATTATCTGCCATGCTGGGAAACTCAGTAATTACATTGCAGACACTTATGAAGACATACTTGTTGAAACAAATTATGGGCATGAGGTGATTTCAAGTTAAACAATGTTAAGACTGTCTCGTGAAGGAAACAAACCAAAACACCGTCACTTCTTTGGTAAAAAGATATTTGCATATTAAAATTTGAAAGGAAGAGCTGACTGAGCAATTTTTTCTGTGGGAAAGAAAACGGTTTCTGGAAAGCAAATTCACATCTGCAGAAAAGAAATTATTTTTCTGCTCCTGGAAGGACATTCTAAATTACCAAGCTGGGACAAGTAGGTCTGTTTTCCCAATGGAAAAGCCAAGCATCTGAGCTATCAAGAGTGTTTTCTATTCAAAAGCCATGTCCACAGGGGATTCTTAGCTGGACATATAACCTGACATGGAACGTGACCATTGCCAACTAAAAGCTAAAATGTTTTGTTGACGCCTCCCTCAGCAAAGTATTTCAAAAGGCAGCCACCACTACCACAGAGACACATCCAGGTGCGGAAGATGCCATCCCCTTGAGCTACCTTCCACTGTCCTGGAGAATGTATGGCAGGAGATGTTTTAACATTACCTCATGGGACAGGTAAAAGGCAGCAATCCCCAGTGGCCAGAAGCAGCAGAGCATGGAGAACACAGTGAGGCCAAGATGATCCCTTGGTGGCATCATCAGGAAGTTGTCTTCACTCTCGGTGTCACTCGAGTAATCGCTCTGGAACAGCAAAAGAGAGAAACGCAGGTGTGCTGGTTAATGACATTATCGCTTTTTCTCTGCCATCAGCCAATTCCCTGATATTTTGCCCATTTTTCCCACTCCATCACAGCAGTGGCCAGCAGGTCTCCTCTTCATTACCCACTGTCACAGACTCCATCACTGTTGCATGAGCTTGAAAGTAAGAAAAGACAAATGTAAAGATATCACTGCAGGGAGCTGAAAAGGGGCTGTGAAAGGAAGAGGCTCTCTAGTCAGATGAACCAGGGTGAATATTTCCTTCCAAAACTAAAGGAGGAAGATAAGGAGAGGGAGAAAATCCACAGTATTGCTGAAACCACCCCTTGAAATTGTGCACTCACCTGAACGGGTGAGACACAAAATCAAAAAATGCTTTTGATTTTCAGGTTTTTGGCTGAGTTGTGTGCTGACACAGTATCTGTGGAGACCACCTCTCTGATACTTCAAATTGCCTATTCTTGCAAATAAAGATGAAATGGGGAAAAGATTCTTCAAGTAACT
The DNA here is from genome assembly GCA_013398995.1 of Alaudala cheleensis. Lineage (NCBI taxonomy): Eukaryota > Metazoa > Chordata > Aves > Passeriformes > Alaudidae > Alaudala > Alaudala cheleensis. The sequence continues at coordinate 112,248 of VWYE01015127.1, forward strand.
TTGATCATGTGCTGAACCACAAAATAATCATCAGTGATGCTGCCCCCACAAAGGCCAAGTTGACCTGCCTATGNCTTCTGCAGTTGTAATGGATTTTATATTAAAAAAAGCCTTTTCTTAAATCAAGGCTAGCTACCCCTAAAAACTATGTGCTTTATCTCAACTGAGACATTACAATTGCTCTGCAGACAGCCTGCCAAGCACACAGGAGATGTCAAACAACAGGGCCTGCTCTGAACTACAGCTGCCAGCAACCTCTGATGGATAGTCAAGAAACAGCCCTTTTCCTTTTTTCCTTCAAAGCAATCAATTCAGCAACATGCACACACTCTGCACACAAAACTAATTTCTNCCATTCAGAACCCCCCAGACATTGGGATAATTGATAATTTGGCTACCTCTTTACTTATTCCTGGATCTACAAGAGCTGCACCATGACACCTAACAAGCTGGATATTAGTGTTGTTGAGTAGTCAGAATTATATTTGTAAGATAGGGTTCCCTTCCCTTCCCTTCCCNCTTTGACAAAGACCAACACAATGCTGCTCCAAGTTAATATGTGAGTTAATATGTGCTCTGTTTCCCTCCACACAATGCCTATTCCAGTAATGTAGTTAAACATGATCACCTGTTCTGACTAGCACTCTGCATCCTTCTGCTCTCCTGCAAGTGTTTTGAGTTCACCTCCATGCAGCAGATGCTGAAGGCAGCAGGGGACTCTTCCACCAAAGGCTGTAGTTTATCACTGGCTCTGCCTCCACACACTCACTCATCCCTGAGCAGCATCTTGATGATAATTTCTTAAGAAGTGATGTCTTAAAAGCCTGTTATTTATTTAATTTTGCCTGTCTATTTCTTTTTGCCTGTCTGTTTATTTCCTTTTACAACTTTGAGTTTTGCAGTTCATTCCCTTCCAGTTTTAAAGGCATTTAAAAGATCCATAATCCCCTAACACCAACCTGCTGCAGCTCCTCTTGTTTCCCCAACTCCCAGTCTAAAAATTGCCCTGTCAGTCAGGCAGCCAGCCTTGCAGAATGGGCTCACAGAGGACTCTCCTTGCTTGGAAAGCTTTTCACATGTAACTTTGCAACACCAAAACACAACAGGCAAAAACCCCTGGATGTAGTTGCCCAAGCCTATTCTTCCTCCGTGAGTCCTGGATTCTGATCCTCTCCCCTGTGACGTTTTCTAAACACCCACAGCCAACCTGCCTGTAGCTCCTCAGGAAGTAGCATCCAGCACATTGCCACTAGAAGGGGATCACTGCAGACAGCCACACTAAAACAAGCTGGGGAAAGTGGTGTGAGCCTTCATAATTGTCCCCTTTCTGCTTCTGAGCTGACACAGCAGCCCTCAAAGAAGTGTGCCAAATACCCACCCTCTGCAATTGACAGCACACAGCTCACCCAGAGCTCCTGCCACTCACAGGCTGGATCCCAGAGACATCACTGCAGAGCTTCAGTCTGAAAGCTCAGGGAAGTGATGATGAGAGAGGGAATTGCCATGGGCCCTGGCTACTATTAACAAGATTCACAGGAGGGCACTTGGACACTGCTGAAGGTGACTTCCCAGCCATGCTCCCTTCATCTGGAGCTGGCTAACAGAGGTTAATATCCCTTGGCAGGGCTTAGTATCTCCAAACTTGAAGGCCTTCTTCTTCACAGGAGAAAAATAAATAAAATACAAAGTGTAATCACTCTTATAATCTGTTAATAATGCGCCTTTGAAGGAACTCAGAGACATAAAGTGTGTCCTATGGGTAGGATGATGCAGTGCTGTGACTGCATACCTGAGTGCCACACCTCTTGGGAGCTCATACCTGGGCAGCACACCTCTGACAGCACACCTGTGCTCTTCTGATCATATGTCATGGGACAAAACCACTGACAATTACATTCCCATATTCTCAACACAGACCTAGATGAGCTTGGGCAAGGTATTTATGGAGCTGTTTTCCTCCACTGCCCAGGTGCAGAACAGAAAAAATACTGCACACCCAATTCAGAGGAGAGCTGTGATGGCCAGTGAATTCATCAGTAAGACCAGGCTACAAGACCCTGTCTTTGCCCATGTTGCAGAGTTCTCTGGAAAGGGAACTCTGCCATACTCAGCCCACCAAGGGGTGTTCAAACACGCTTTCTGTGTGTTGACACCTACAGCCAGGGAAGGCTGAACCCAGTGTAGGACCACAGGCTGGAAGCACTGACAGAAAGTGTGCATGATGTCACGGGGCTTGATGGGTATAAATCTCCTCAGGATCTTCTCTTCATGTTGTGGAAAAAACATGCCAGGAGGTGCTTGGGAATGTTGAGAAGAGTGGCTGGATGGAACAGGATCCAAATTCTATCCCTACAATTTCATGCTCAGGTCCAAAGGATGAGTTTTCACAACAGAATCCAGCAATTTCACGTGGAAAAAAAAGAAGAAATGTATACCTTGAAAGCACTACCTTTCTTCTTTCACTCCCAGAACCTTCTATTTACTTTGAATTTAGAGATCGTTTCAGATATTGCTGGTTGCTGGGAAAAAGTAAGAGGGTTTCAAGAGAGAGCTCCAAGGTATTCTTTTATGTGACGTATATGAATAATTTAATTTGCTGCCATGAATAGCTTGGGTTTCTCTAAATAAGCAATCTACCTAGTGGCTAGGAGGGAAACTGGCAGGAGTATGACATGACAAATGCTATTTTTGGATAAAAGATGGCACATGAACTCTAACAGGAGGGTATTTCATCTTGTAGCTCATTTCATATTTCACTGCCGCCACATTTGACAAGTTGTCTATTAGCTGCGGCGTAAAGAACTCATAAGATATTTATAAATTTTCCAGTGATACCTAAATAGGGATTCACGTGATTTCAGGGATGGGCATGGAAGAGAGAAGTTTAAAGCCCTGACAGAATGTGCAGCCTTCTGTTTCCATGCCTGGTAATTGCTGGAGCAAAGCAGGGCTCTATATGCTAATGAGAGCTGTTTCTGAGATGTTTCTCCCTCAAGACAATTATGATTTTTTTTTACAGACTGAACAACACTCCACCAGGATCTGAGAAGCACTGCTAGTAAAAAATGCCAACAAATAAGTTGGTTAAATGTTGCTGCAGGGTAGGACCCATTATTAGAATGTCTCCTACTCCTCTGCTGCGTCTCCCATGCTCTTCAGGGTACCCAGGCTTGGGAAGGGCAGAACGTGTCTCCTTGCCAGCATATTGTCCTAGACATGTTGAGCTGGATAGACCCATCCTGAGGAGGATAACAGCTAGCAGAGTAGCAAACCCTGCAGCTTGGCTTGGTGAATTCTCCAAACCAAAACCGAATCAATCAAAATAGTTGGGGTTTTTTCAGCTGCAGCTTTCTCTATTGCAAAGATTTCTGCCAGAGAACAGCAACCTTTCTGGTTACCAAGAGCCCAACTCTTTTGAAAAAGACAGTCACGTCAGAAGCAGTCTAACGTGCAATAAAGCTATTTTCTGCATGTGTCCCTCCTGAAGGTATTGCATTGAGGTGGGGGGGAGACTACAAAGGGAGGAGATCAATATTTTGGCATTTCTAAGAAATTAAATATTCATCCAGGTATTCTGGTATAAGGCAGGCAGTTCCAGGGAGACATGGGGGAAGAGCATAACCCCACAGCTGGTGTGTCTTCCAGAAGGCATTTTACAGAGATGCTCAAGCCAGTATTCCACTTGCCTTGCACTGACATGTGGAGAACAGGGGGTAGCCCTCAGTTTTCAAGAGAAAAGAGCTCTTCTGCACAAAGCTCCCCTCTTTGCCAATGTTTCCAAAAAGGGGCTAGTTTATTGAGTTTTCTTCCAGAAAGAAGTGCCAAAGCAGACAATGACCTCTGGTCTGATCTGACACTCTGCAGCTTCTATGCCTTTATGAGCTTGACGGTCAATGTGACAAGATACACATCAACATCCTGTGCTACCCTCAGTGACAGACTAAAACCCTTTAGAACTCTCACAGTGAGGAAGCAAAATTTGCACCTCTGTTGTGTCACCCTCTTCCTTCCAACTTCTGCTCCCAGTCTTGGTACTCACTCTTTCCCATCCCATCTATTAGTAACCTAAAAAAGCATTTTCTTCTTGTCAGTAACTGGCAGGAAAAAAATTCTTCCTAATGGGACACATTTGGGCTGTGTGATTCAGGTGCTGTTTTTGTGTAGTTAACAATCTGGCATGGTTCATCACATATCCAGTGAGTGTTTCTCCTTAAATAGTGTTCTTCCATTCCCCAGAGTCTCCACACATGAATTTAGGTCTCTAATGAAGCTGTGCTTTAGCCAAGCCCACGAGGCCCTAACGCATCTGGCCACACACAGTGTCTGTCCAACAGCCTCTGTGAACCAGAAGAGCTCAACACAGCAGACACTTTTTTTCTGGTCTGGTGCTGTCAAATTCCTCTCTCCTCTCCTGCATGACCAGCTGCATCTGCAGAATTTGGACCTTCCTGGAATGGAAGCTACTTGCCATGCTGAGCTACTTCTTCCTGAAAACAGCTGCCCAGCAGGTTGATCCTTTAGGATCATGGAAAAATTCATGGAAAAGTGTGAAAATCACAGAGCTGCACAGGGTTGGTCAGGCAGCACAGCAATGGAGACAGACCCTGGTCTCAAAGCAGAGGCTTCTAGCAAAGCGCTTCCAGCTAACCAGGTCCTTATCCAAACCATGTGCAGTTTACTCCTCCCCTGTTCCTAGAGGAGAAGAAATTTTGATGGAGAGGACAATCCATGGGTGGTGTGTACTTTGTGAACTT
>VWYE01015130.1:0-25972 GCA_013398995.1 Alaudala cheleensis
TTTCCTTTCCTTTCCTTTCCACATCTTTCGTTATTAAATAAAATACTTTTTTTTTTCATCCAGATCTAACCTCATTTGTTTTTAATCAAGTTTTGGGGTATATTTTGAACCTTTCTGGGTTTGATCTGTTATATTCACAGACTTTGTTTTCTTTGCTCTTCTGTGTTTAGACCTGTAGATAGGTCTTCTCTGTAGGCAGGCAGTAACCTGAGGGCAACCAGCATCTCTGCAGTTCAGAGCCACGTTCATATTAGTGGCTCCATCTCTTGCAGTAAATATTTTGGGTCCTGCTTTGTTCCAACACCCTTCAAAGGAAAGGTCAGCTGTATAAGGATAAAAACACTATCCAAAGCTGTAATCTGTAATATTAATCTTAATGGAGGCTATAAATACCTATGGATTTTTGTGTGGCTCAACTTCAATCTACCATGGAGAAGAAGGAGGCCAAGAGAAAGCTTTTGCTTCAGGCATCTCACTTTATAATAGATCCTACTGAGATGTTTGTGATTTTCCCTGTGGTGGTGAGTCTGGTCAGTGTCTGCACAAAGATACTGAACTGCAATTTCAGTGAGAATGACAATTTTAGTAATACTGCAAACCCATCATTTCCCAGAAGAAAAAAAAAAAAAAGACAATGGAGGAATTATCCAGCATGGCTTCTCTTTTGGGATTGGGGAGGACACAAAATAAGTAACTGTTCAGGTCACAAAACTGAGAGGATCTCTTTCTCTGTACTATTGCTCTAATGTAAGAACCAGTGAATGGGGCTTGACACTTGATACTTCATTTCAGTGCAAACCTGAAGAGTTCAAATCCACAACAAATCTCTAAGTACTTCCTCTGGAAGTACTCTGGACTGACTTGGCTGCTATTCCCAGAAACCCCTTCCTTCTCTCATCATAATTGGACTTGTTTTCAAAGTGTCAGCCCATGAGGTAAAGGAAAATGTGTGGCCAGAGACCAGAAGACTCTTAGGTTTTACAAGGCTCCTTGGCATCAATTCCAGCTCCCAAGCTATTGCTTCTCACTCCTTTGGAAACATGAAAAGTCAGTCCAAAAAGGCCAAGGGAGAGTCAAAACAACCTCTGAACTATTTAAAAAAGGCCATTTGTCCAAGTATTTAGAAATGACCACTGAAGCAGACAATCACTTACTGAGAGCATGTAAACAAGAATTTTATTTCATAGAATCATGGCACCATAGAAGAGTTTCAGTTGGAAGGGATCTTAAAGTTCATCTTGTTCCACTCCATGCCATGGTCAGGGACAATAGACCAGGGTGCTCCAAGCTTCCTCCAAGGTGGCCTTGAACACTTCCAGGGTTTCTCTGGGAAACCTCTGCCAGGGCCTCACCACCCTCACAACCAATATTCTTCCTAATCTTTAATTTAAATCCACCCCCCTTCAATTTAAAGCCATTCCTTCTCATCCTGTCACTGCACACCCTTGTCACAAGTCCCTCTCTAGTTTTCTTGTATTCCAACAAAACCAGTTATTACAGTCTTTGATTCTCTTTGATGGTCTTTCAGTGCCAGAATAGCTGAAGTACTCAGAGATCTGAAATTACATGAAAGAAGACATTTTAATGGCATCTGATTTTAAAGGCACTGTCCATAAACACAACTAGGGGCAGGAGGCTGCAAATTAACCAGCTGAAAACCTGAGGCATCCATCACCAGCCTCATTATAAAATCTGGATACATTTGCCAGTAACAGATGCTCTCCCTTCTAGTTTTCCTCGCACATCCCTTGTTCTGAGTACAGAACAACGAGGATGTTGGGATTAACGCAAAAGAAGGTGGCTGTTATTTAAATGCAGGTGGATCTCTGCAGACAACTCCATAGGGCCGTGCTGAAGGCTGCCAAGCAGCAATTTAGCGTTGTCTCTGTTTGCACAGGAGGACCTCAGTGATTTGGAAAGCATAGAAGAAGGAAATGTTTTCTCCATGACATACTACGGGCTGTGTACAATCAGCATCCTTCCTCAGCAGCTGCACTTCATAAACGTCATCAGCAGCCTGAGAGTCCTTTAGGGCTGCCACTGTCACTGTCATGACTCTAAAGCAATCATGCAGGGACAACATCCCTGCGCCAGAATTAATGACTCTAAAGCAATCATGCAGGGACAACATCCCTGCACCAGAATTAATGACTCTAAAGCAATCATGCAGGGACAACATCCCTGCGGCAGAACTGCACTGGTCACACTACAGTGAGTCCTTATATGACTGGGATGCAAGGCTGAATTCTTCAGAATAAATTCAATTTCAGCTGCTTATTGGGAATCAGCAAGTCTAGTGATCTAGTAAGCTATCCAGTCCTAGCATATACGTCATACTTAAAACCTAAAATAATCCTAATATGCCTGACTTTTGAGTAGGAAAAAAAAAAAGTAAATTAATTATACTGCTTGTCTGCTAGAATATACTAAATTGCCAGACAGAAATGGTGATAACAGTTTTGCATGCCCTTGCATATACTGTTATTCAACTTGATATTTTCAGCCCAGTTTCTAAAAGGAAAACAATTTTTTAAACCCTGTAAATGTCTTGGGCTATTTGTGTGAGCTTATCAAGGTTCCCTTAGAATCTTTGAACCAACTGGCCAATTTCATACAAAGATGGGGAAAGAAGATGGGTCCTGCAGAGCCACAAGAGACAGAGACTCTGAAGTTCACCTTCCTAGAGCACACAACTGGATGTGAGCTTACCCTTTATCAGACAGAGAAACAACACAGGTGAGCTCCCCTTGGAAACACAAGTGAAGATGAAATGAAGTTTCTTTGACTGTGCTAACCCCAAAGCAACTTAATTCTTCTGTCACACCAGCAGTCCCCACCTCGGTTCCCATTTCCTACCCCAGTCCTGTGTGATCACAGTGACAAAGTGACACTTTGCAAAAAAACCAGAATCACCAGTAATTTTTCATCCATAATGGGATACAGGCACAGTTTATTCCTAAAAGTAAAAGTAAATAAACTCAGGAAAGAGCCAGAGCTGTTTCACAGACTTCATTGCTCCAAGCCCTGTCCAACCTGGCCTTGAACATTTCTAGGGATGGGACAGCTGCAGCTTCTCTGGGCAACCTGTGCCAGGGCCTCAGCACCCTCACAGCCAAGAATTTCTTCCCCATATCCCATCTAACCCTGCCTTCTGGCATTTGGAAGCAGTTCCCTCTTGTCCTGTCCCTCCAGGCCCTTGTCCAAAGGCTCTCTCCAGCTGTCATGGAACCCCTTTAGGCACTGGCAGGGACTCTAAGGTCTGCCTGGAGCCTTCTCTTCTCCATGCTGAACACCCCCAGCTCTCCCAGCCTGTCTCCAGAGCAGAGGGGCTCCAGACCTCAGAGCATCTCCGTGGCCTCCTCTGGATTTGCTCCAGCAGGTCCCCATCCTTCTGATGTAGGACCCTAGAGCTGGAGGCAGCTCTGCAGGTAGGGTGTTACCAGAACAGAACAGAGGGGCAGAGCCCCTTCCCTGACCTCCCTGCCCACACTAGAGGATCAGCCCAGGACACAGTTGGCTGTCTGGACTGCAAGTGCACATGGCCAGGTCAGGTCAAGCATGGAAGCAGGATCAATGCACACTCCTGGAGATGAGGAGCTGGCTCCAGGATTCCTGGTTGGCTAGGAACACAGTTGGACTCACTTTGTTATGTATGCAAAAGACCATGCAAATACTAATCATAGGTACTCATATGACCCCCCCACTTCTGGAATATTTTCTATGCAGTTGATTTATTTGTTTCCATAAAGTCCCTGTGATATAAGGCCCAGTTATCAAATATGTGATTGTGACCTCCATCTGGTCACATGAAAAATTTGCAATGTAACAGGACACTCTATTCAAGGTCTTCCAAACCCCTGCCTAGTGCTATAAAACAATGTCTCTAGTCCAGTAAATGTACAAATCTGACATGGTGAGCAGAAACAAGACAAATAATACTTAAAGAAAAGGGGTAGCAGGGGTGAGGTAGTTTGGGGTAAATGAATGCTCAGTTCATGGTATTCATAAAAACCAAGGAGACCAGCCCCTCCTAACATGACTATCAATTTGGATTCACCGTTTGTCAGCAGTGGACAAGGAAGGATCACTGGCAGGCGAAGACTCTTAGAAATTCATTCCATGTGGCTTTGGTTATTTAAGCAACTTCTTCTCCCTGACAGCACTGTCTCCTCCCACAGTGACAGCAGGGTTTGAATGGTTCTACTTCACCTCTTCTTCAAACCAACAGGCCCAAAGATGGTTCCTCTGCAGAAAAGAAGGTGGGAACAGGTTGGTGACAGGAGTGTGAGTGTAAGGAAGGTGCGTAGGTGAGTAACATCCACTCAAATTATTAAATTTCCAGAGCTGACTAGAAACCTACCTCCCATGTTAATCTAATTGCAAAAACAAAAACAAAAACAAAAACAACCCCCAAAAAAATTAATTAATTATTTTTCAGCAAGTCAGTATTTCCTGAAATATTGTGATACCTGAGCCGAGCTGAGCTGAGCTCCACTAGGATTTTCATTTACAGACAATTTAGTAATATCGTATTACATATGAGTTGTGCTAGATCAGATAAAAATGTGTCTTGCATTTGTTGCTTGTCCCAGAGCTGCTGCACAGTAGATGTTTCAATGAGTATGCAGTTTTAGAATTTTTTTAGGGTTATTTGGATATATCATTGACTTTACTCCTTCTCCTGGGCTGAGAAAAAATTTGGAAAGAGAACTCTAAAATAGTTGGCATTTTTTATTCAACAATAATCCTGAATAATAAAAAAAATACATTTTTAAAATAAAAAATCATAATCTGCTGTGAAAAAAGTTATACATTTTTCACCCTCTCAGCATTAAATTGAAGACAGATTAAAACAAACTTTTGTGGTTACATATTATCAAACTAAAACATTTCACCTTAAAAAGTTACATTCCACCTGAATGAACCATTCACGAAAACAATGCAATTCACACAATTATTTTCCCAATTTACAGAATATTTCAGCTGAGAAACTTGGATGAATGCTGTCTACACGTCTGTACCACCCTGATTCAACTAATTTTCATAATAAATTAATTTTTTCTTTTGTTTTCTTTGGCTTTTTGATCTTATTACATTGCTTATCGGATTTAGAGTGAAGGCAGAGTGGAGCAGTGAGTAAACCTTTTGTTTAGGGTTATGCTTCTTTGCTTACTTTTATAGATAAGTAACAGGTGTTACAGCAGCAGGGTGAGGGGAAAAACATTTTTGGTATGTGAACAACTTGGGAAATTTTTTAATTTTCCCATGGGAAAATTAAAGTGTATGTTTCATTACAGAGCAGTCACCTTAAGCCTGACATTCCTACATTTCCTTTCCTGTATTAAAAAATTGCAAAGAACAAAAACCCCTACACTAGGAAAACTATGGCAGTGACAATTTCTCACTCCATATGCAAAGCAGGCATATAAACTTTGGTTTCCACACAGGTGAGATTTGAGGTAAATTTTGTATGGGCAAAATTCCTGGAGTTATTGAAATAGATGTGCTTCAGAACAGACTTCCCAGATGCTGCAATTAAATCTTCAAAAGTTGCTCTGGAAAGTTATACCACATTTGGAGCACCTCTGCTCCGGAGAGAGGCTTGGAGAGCTGGGGCTGCTCAGCCTGGAGAAGGCTCCAGGCAGACCTTAGAGAGCCTGCCTGTGCCTAAAGGGGCTCCAAGAGAGCTGGAGAGGGACTCTGGATGAGGGCCTGAAGTGACAGGACAATGGTTTCCCACTGCCAGAGGGCAGGGTTAGATGGCATATGGGGAAGAAATCTTTAGCTGTGAGGGTGTTGAGGCCCTGGCACGTTTCCCAAAGAAGCTGTAGCTGTCCTATCCTTGGAAGTGTTCAAGGCCAAACTGGATGAGGCTTGGAAGAACCAGGTGTAGTGGAAGGTGTCCTTAAATGACAGGGCATGGAAAGGATTATCTTTAAGGTCCCTTCCAACCCCAACTAGCCTGGGATTCAATGACTCAGCTGCAGGTTCCTGGTTTCCAGTCTCCTTGGACCATGAGCTGGGCACAGGGTGAAGTGCCTACAAAAACCAGATACCTGTATGACACCAAAGCAGGCCATGCTCAGCAGGATTTACCATTCATACAGATGAGTAGGGAGTGGCACATAATAATACAAATCAACATTTTAAAAACTGAGAGCCAGAGCAGAGAAGATAAAGGGACATGTCAGTGTAAAGCGCAGAACATTTTTTCATCAGTTTGAGATGTATAAGGTTGTCTTTTCTCCAAAGTAGCTCCCTGCACAGGCAAGGAGAAAAGCACAAATCTTTACTTAATATTTGAAAAATATTGGTGTTTCAAGAAAAGTGAAGAGTAACTTGCCACTTATCTACATTTGGGTTCCATAAAAGCATCATTTTAGAATGAGGGGAAAAACAGAATGCTAGGTGAGAAAAATTATGGGTTTCTTTATTTAAACAATAAACCTAACCCTAACATATCTTGCAAATATATCCTGGTCAGAACAGAAAAAAGTCTAGTCAAGATCAGAAACAATGACTGATTAACATGTGAACTGAAATTGAGAAGCAAAGTTTACTTTGTAGACAAACTAAATGGAGGACTGTTGGCCTGAATTTGGGAAGGGGATATGAAAAGGTGTAAAGTAGGAAAAAATAAAGCACATGTAATATTTAATAGCTGAAGTGCAGTACAGTCTGATTTTTCTATTCTCCAATCCACCATTAAAATGAGTGGATATATCAAAAAGGCAAATTTTGAAATTGTTTAGAAAGATTTAAGTTTCCCAGTATCTACAAAAAGCCACCTGGGGAATGAAATGAAGTACCAAGGTAACTAAACAAGGACAGCTGCAGTGCTCCATTCAGATACTGAATTTGGTTCCTGAATGGAGATTTTCAAAGTCTGTGCTTTTTCCTGCCTTTGACTGTGCATGCCCAGCTTGACACCACTTTCAAACTCCTTTGCAAAAGAGGGATAGTGCTAAACAATTTCTAAAACCCACAGCTTTTCAATACCTCTCCCGATGGGAAATGTAAAACACAGGCAACTAAGAACACTGACCTTCAAAACACAGGACCTTAAAGGGCAGCAAGCTGAGCACAAAACTATGGGGCATGCAGGCACAGAAAAATAGCACCTAGATCTGGAAAAAGACCTGCCCTCCTTCGGCTCTTTGCCATCAGTCAGTTCTGGAAAAAAAGAAGACCAGTGAGACTTGAAGGACAACACCAGCAAGGTTTTCAGGAGCTTACGCATACCTTGGAGAAGCAAATAGGAGAGAAAATGGCTGTGTCTTCATTTTCAGCACTTTATTTTCCTTCAGGTTTCCCAGGAGGAATGTTGCACTCTCAGATGGGAAACTGCATCCTGGTTCTACTGTATTGTCCTGCCTGAAGGGCGCAAAGAATCAGGACTGACACCCCTGCAGGAGGAGGTGGAGAAGACCAGGATTCCATTTGGGCTTAGTTCTGGCGCAGAATTTACACCGCTTCCAGCATCACACTACCAATCAAATGGTGCCCTTGACCTCTCTCACGTATCTCTCTCCATCCCTCTCGACTTCCCTAATGACCCAAATCCACTCCCAGTAGTTTCCAAGTATCTTTCCTTCACCAAGACAGCAAGTGCTTACTGTACAGAAGTGTGTGTACACTAGGAGCTTCCAAGAAATGCTTCATTAGGAAACAGCTATGAAGATTGAAGTGCCGTTCCAGGAGTGAGACAGAACAAAAAAAACCAAGGTCCTGGTGAGTTCTTCTCCTCAATCTCCGTGTCCTGGTGACAATAGATGCTGGAGACTCCTGGCTGCCAGAATCTACTTGCTAAGAAATCACCCTGAGGTTTGGGGGCTGTGCAAAAGGTATTCTCTTGCTGATCTCCTAGAGGTTCCTCCAGGAGCAAGGAAAGACACTCTTGCCAAGATCCTAGACATTTGCTGGTTGAAGAGGTGACAAGCTGAATTTTCACTCTAACAGTGGTATGTGTGGTCCCAGCTCCAGCTGTAGACTGCCACAGATGATGAGAGTCATCAGTCAGCAGTCCCCTCTCAGTGAAAGATGCCATCAAACACCTGAAACTACTGGCAGACCAGCACTGGCTTTCACAGAGATCTCAATTTTTAAATGTAAATCAGTGTTTCTTAGTACCTTTTAATAAAGGTGGAGCTGCCACCGGCCCCTCTCTTGGGTGCTCTAAGGGAAGCCTAGGCTCCAGCTGGGACTCCATGTACCAGGCTCAGAGCATGGTATCATAGCAAGAAGGCACCCAAGTAGGCACCTACATGAAGTAACTATTTAAAAAAAAATCTTCTTATTATGGTGTTGTTCTTTGGAGCCTGTGGCCATGAGGGTTTGAGGAAAATCTGTAGATTGCTTGGGTGGCCTTGAGGGACAGTAGCAGCCATCATCTACTCTGCACTTTAAGTTCTACAACTAGAAAACAAATTTCTTCCTAGGGTACTTATGTTAACTAACATGCAAGGGGGGACTTTGGGAGCCTTATGCAACACAGGAGGATCGTTTACTCTAAGATCACATGAGCAGTCACATGGCCAGTTTACTCACTGATATATTTAACTTTGGGACACTACAAAACAGGAATAGGGGATTACAGGGACATCTGCTCTGTCACTGCTGCTTCTCAATCTCCCTGAACAAACTGCATTAGTACTCACATTGATCACAAGGACACTTCCAGGGATAACTCTTGCCAGCTAAAACAGAAGACCCACAGGTATGGTTTTAAGAAAAAAAACAAGTTTGCTGCAGGAAAATAAATAATTGGAAACGCTGCACAATATGGCAATAATAAAATGAACTATTACTGTGTTATGGAACATGTACATTGAATTCTATTGGATTAACCATGCTATTTTTCGAAGTAAAGAACGCTTTTAAAGAACATGCACGTTTTGAAACTGCTGTAGACGTGTTTAAAACTTGCAACTCTTTTTTTTTTTTGGCTGATGTCCCACATCTAGGCAAAATGTTGGGGAGATTACTAGTCTTTGTTGGAAATGTTTTCCTTAGGGAAAGCAGGAAGCACTACAAGTCTGGAAATGATGGAATGTTAAGCTTCTTTGGGATAACACTTATGGTTATTCTAGGTTAGTGGCTGTTTCTTGAAACAGATACAATAATGAGATTTATTTTCCTCTGCTTAAGAGCAATTGGGATGTATCTAGCCACTCTGAGATTTTGCACTCTTGCCCAGAAAGTGAGTGTGGAAGACAGAGTAGCTGCACCTGGAATCCTTAAGTGGTTCTGCTCCTCCACTTTTTTACAGCGCAACCTTGGCACCCGAGCAAGTGGATACAGGATTTCTGAAGGCAGTGACAGAAATAACACTACAGGAGACAAAATGATGCATGCTCCTTTTCCAAGTATCAATGCTTGTTTCTAGCAGGAATTCTGTGCATGGGAAAAGGAAATAGATTTTGTGTATTAAAACAAGCATTGCTTTCACAGAGTACAATAGGCTGAGCAGTTATGGAAATACACTGTCATTAAAAATTTTATCTGAGCAGCAATACTTACACTAATTTTAACAGACCAGTTATTTCATTACATAGAATGTGCCAAAATGCTGGGTCAAGCCAAGGTAAATACCTTACATACACCTTGGACATACATGCTGGCCTGAATTTGACAGGACATTTAAAAACTAATTCCCTGTCTCCAGAATCTGTTAAACTAAACAGAATCCAAGTTTATCTTCATTGATTGTTTCATTTTCAGACACATTTATATCAGTCTCAGACCTGCTCTAGCAAAATTGTGTAACTGGATTACACTACAGTTGCATTCTGTGTACCCCTAGAAATCAGATGGGGAATGCTGTAGTTTCAGTAAATTGTTTTCCTCCACAGAAACCTTTCCTGTTGGAAGAGGCACCTATCATTGCAACCTGCTATGTCTTTGCTCCCCCACATCATAGACCAATCATAGAATCCCAGAACGATTTGAGTATGAAGGAACCTTACAGACCATCTCAATCCAACCCCCTGCCATGGGCAGGGACACCTTCCAGTAGATCAGATTGCTCCAAGCCCTGTCCAACCTAGCCTTGGACACTTCCAGGGATGGGGCAGCCACTGCTTCTCTGGGGAACCTGTGCCAGTGTTTTACCTCCCACACAGACAGAATCTAATCTTTATCTCCCTTTAGTTTTCAGCATCCTACCAAATCACCACTATTCAGACTAACTCCCATAGGAATCAAAAAATCAACAGATTCCTCACCAACAGGACAAGTCAAATTGTAATAAATCAGGAGTTCCTGATTTACTACAGACAAGCTAAATATCCCTGTGAAAGTCAGTGCAAAACCAAAGACTGAGCCAGCTAATCAGCAACACTTATCACAAGCATGGATCTTCAGCTGAGCTCCAGGAGACAGTAACTTAAACAGAGTTTCATTACACTTCCCTTCTTCAATTTGTCTCAGTACATTGGTTAGAAGGGCCTCATTTACACAGTCAGAAAATAGTCTTCAGCTCTTTTGGCCAATTCTATGGTACTGGATATCAATTTTCCTTCTCTTATTGTACCTGTAAGTCCAGGTTCATCCAACCTCACTTTACTCTGACCTCTGAGGTCATGACCACCATGTTGCCGTGTTTAGCAGGGGAACTCATGGAACTTTAAGATGGGATTTTTTTAAAATTTTATTTTATTAAAATTGTAATTGAGATCATATTTTAAAAGAGCCGATTTTCCATATGACTTTTAATTTTAAATGCTTTTTTGTAGCATTAACCAAGATTTCAGAGCTATTTTCATATATTGAGAGGAACAGAGAAAACTATTAGCTGAAACACTTTTTACTATTGAGACAAGAGTTGCAATAACATAAAAGCATGTCAGAAAGCATTTACAAGTAGTAGTGGAAAGAAAAGATAATGCTTAGAAAAGGTGGGTTTTTTTCCAAATTTCATCTTATTGATTTGACTACATTAGAGCACTAAGAACTCCATCTTTAAAATAATTCAATTTGCTGTTGCTGGGAGCCTTTCTCATTGCAACTGGAAAGTACATAAAAATACTTTAATTTCCCACCTACCCCCAACATAAGAGGGACATAAAGTTGATAATGGGACTGGAGCACCTCTCATATGGAGACAGGAGGAGAAAGTAGTGGCTGTTTAGCCTGGAGCACAGAGGGTTGTGTGGAGACCTCACAGGACCTTCCAGTATCTGAAGGGGCTAGAGGGAAGGTGGAGAGCGACTCTGCATCAGGAACTGTAGTGACAGGACAAGGGGGGATGGCTTTTAGCTAAAAGAGGGGAAATTTACATTAGATATACAGAGGAAATCCTTGGCTGTGGGGGTGGTAAGACCCTGGCACAGGTTGCCCAGAGAAACTGTGGCTGCCCCATTCCTGGAAGTCCTCAAGGCCAAGCTGGACAATGCTTAGAGCAACCTGGTCTAGTGGAAGGTGTCCCTGCCCATGCCGGAACGTGGAACTTTAAGGTTTCCTTCCAACTCAAACCACTCAATTTTTGATGTTTGATTCAATAAATAAGTTATAAAATTGTCATGCATCAGGATAGCTGCAAAACTTTACTTTTGAATCATTTCAAATTTAGTACCTTTCTGTCTGATTGTCAAAACTTCCATCAGTAAAAGTACTGTAGTTAGTGCTATCTCAAAATACGTTCAAAAAACCTTGCAGAACATGCAGATCAGCAGTACTATCACAGAGTTTCCTCTGTCTTCAAAAAATGCTGCTCACTAGAATTGCAAAAACAATGAAGAAAAAATTGATAAAATAAAAGGAACCTTTACAGAAGATTCCAAGAGACACAGCTGTACTAAGAAATCCAATGCTATGTAAAAAGCAATTCACATTTTATTTTAGATTTCCATAAACTGTACAAAAATGTTTCATTCTCGCCAAAAATAACAGCAATATTTTCAATATTACCTCTAGACAAACAACAAACTCTTATTTTAATCTTTCCAGAGTGATTTTACAAATAAACATACTGTAAGATGTGTGGGTTTGAGTCAGAGTCTGGGCAAACAGATTTAAATGTTTGTGGAATAAATGTTAAGTTTTTAGTGTCTTTTAGGAATTTAAATACTCCTGTCATGCCTGTTAAGCCTAAAAAAAGAAGTTTTGTGTCTGACACAAAGGAATGTAAACAGTTACCAAGAGATTAAAGAGGTTGACTCTTCCAACAAAACCGTAAAAGTACCCCTATATCACTGACATTCACTTTACACCGAGACCTGTCCACAGCACGGGGATCGTGCAATAGCTGAATCCACTTGCCAAAATGCCACTTAAATATACATCAAAGACTTTCTTAGAAGTTTGGGTTTTTAAAAAAAATTCTGAGTAACAGAACTGAAATAGATTATACTCCTTTTAATAGTTTCATTTTCCTTCTTACCATAATTAATCAGTGAATATGTAACAGCCCCATCAGATCTACAATCATAATGTACTTTTTCCACAATGCAGTAAAGTAAATGAGCACCTAGTTAAGCCAATCAGATGTAGAAAGTACCTCTGCCAAGAGCATGGGCTTGTGTCAGGCTTGATCTTGTTTGCCAAACACATTTAGTATGGACTAACAACACATAATTTAGGTAATTGGCCACAGCTTGTTCAGTCCAAGGCCTAAAAAGGAAATATAGTTGCAGTGATTTTTTTTAAGATATCACTGCTTTTTCTCCCCAGGTTTAAAACTTAATTAAGAACAAGCTGTTTCAACAGATTGGTTAGGGCTTAAAAAGTTAGGCATCATCTGTTACTTCAGAATTGCTAGATGGAATACAGTCTTGAAATTCCACTTTATCTGGATAGAGTTTAATGTAAGTGTCCACCATCAAATCTAAGTCATGTTTTATGTCAAAGTTTATGTTCAGCAAAGCAAGGTTGCTTGACCTTTGCCCTGTCAAGGTGTTTCTCAGGTATGCCTTTAAGCGCTTTCGTCCTATTCCATATTTTTCATTCTCCACCTTCATCACTGGAAGTAAGCACAAGACTTTAAGCAATGCATAAACATTAGGGAAAAACTTTATGTCGGGCAAGTGAAGTGCTTCATAAATAGTAGCTGGAAGTTCAATATCTTTTCCTCTGTGCTTCCACTTGATTCTCCAACAGTGAAGCTCAGCAGAAAGTGTGTCTGGATTGGGCAAGTCGTTTTTGAACATGTCAGCATGATGCTCCTCAGACGTATTGAATTTCAGCTGTCCCATGACTGAGGGCACTAATGATAAACATTTAAGAGCTTTTAAATGTTGTTCTGAGAAAATATCTTTTAATTCTTGAATAATATGCTCTATTGTTGGGACGCTTAGAATTTCTTTGTAGTAATTTTCTGATGTCATATCAGGGTCGAAGTTCCCCTGCTGTGCCCTGCGAAATTTTCCTGGGAGTTTAATTTGTACATCCAGTTTCGTGGCCAAATTTGTGGCTTCCTCAAACCAAAATTCATGGTAAACTTCAATATTCTCCATCACTTCATTCAGAGAGTGCAAAACTGCTGTTAAGCTGCCAGCTGCAAAGAACACATCTGATGTTTGTCCCTGGAGATTTCTTCCAAACGCTCTCGTAAAAGACAGAACATTTTTCATAATTACAATAGTGACAATGAAATCAAAATCTGTCAATGCACTTGAAAGTACAAATGCTCGACCAACAATGAAGTTGTTCCACCTGACAGACAAGTCACTGCTCACAGCATCCAAGCATAGTACCAGTGCTTGCAGGAGGTCTACCAAAACCTCAAAAGTATCGTGCCTGCCTGTCCAGTGAGAACGACAGATCTTCTTCAACTCATTACCCTTCTCGTCATTGTCCTGAAAAACAGCAGAAATTGTGTTGTCCAGTTCTACTAGTAATTGTGGAAACTGATTAAAAAGACAGCAAACTTCTTCAATTGTTCCTAATGCAATGGAAACACCAACAAC
This sequence comes from Alaudala cheleensis, assembly GCA_013398995.1. Classification (NCBI taxonomy): domain Eukaryota; kingdom Metazoa; phylum Chordata; class Aves; order Passeriformes; family Alaudidae; genus Alaudala; species Alaudala cheleensis. The sequence goes on from VWYE01015130.1 coordinate 13,905, forward strand.
AGGAACAGATTTTGCCAGCCAAACATTTAAGGCACATGAGGAACACAGCGTATACACAGCTTGTGGATACTTTTCCAAGAGTCTTGTAGCCACAACTTTCATTTTAGAAGCAAATCCACTGGAGACGATGTAGGCTTGACCCCGACAGTACTCCATGTTTAGACCCCACTTTTCAGTAATAGTTGTGTGGAACTTAACAGCTAGAATTTCAGGATCAGCCTCATATGGTAAAAACCCTATGAATTCTTCTCTTAGATTGTGAGACTCATCAACGAACCTCACCAACACCGGCAAATGTTCCTCTCCTGCTATGTCTACTACTTCATCGGTGACAATAGAAAAGAAGTGTGAGTCTCTTACTTCCCTCAGTGTCTCCTCTCTAACACAGTTTTCACAGACCTCAAGCATTTGTTTCTGCTGAGTTTTCGAACAATACTCGAGGTTGACTGCAGTCATCTCAAATCGTTTCCTCAGGACTTCATCACCACCATTTATCCTATATTCCAGTAGAGCTTGAAAGTTATCTGAAGCAAAAATACCCTCTGGAAGTTCATCAACATTATGGCCATCCAATGGAATATTTTGTTTACCCATTAGGATCAAAATTTCAAATAATGATTTAAGGTAATCTTTGTTTTCTCTTTCTTCCAGTGTTAAGGGGACAACTTTTTCCTCTTGTTCTTCCCCTCCTTCCTCTGAGACAGTATTTTGCTCATTGTTCTCACTGGATTCTTGAGTTGCCTGGTTCCGTTCAAAAGCTTCTTCAACTACAAAATGAAAAATACTGTAAGTGTCAAAAATAAAACATAACACTGACTTGCCCATTACCTTTAAGTTACCAGAGTCCAGAGAAGAATGTTTCCAGTTTAAAAGTGAATTAGTATTTTGGAAACAATTTAGACTGGCTGGCTGAATCAAGAAGGAACTCAATTACCTTCCTGCTATATATAAACTAATAGTTATGAGTTCTGCATAACCTTGTCAGCCTTAGCAAATTAAGTTATTATCTTGATTATTTTGACCACTTACTCTTTTGCTGCTTCAGTGTTCTTATTTCATCTTCACTCTTAAAAAAAACAAATAAAAAGAACTTCAGTTGATGACAATGTCTAACACGTGACCTTAAAATATTAACACATCAAGATCAGATACAAATACTGTAGATGAGGTCTGTTAACATTTGCCAAAAAGTGCTAGAAATTCTAAGACCAGGAGGTTTCTTGAGGTAGTTTATTACTGCCATGACATGTATCTACTAACTACATGAGAAGAGTTGTATTAGGAGGTTCTTCAGTATGTATAATTATTAGTGAATAGATTCCATAAAATAGATTCTATTGCAATTTGATAATGTACTGCCAGTAGACAGAACTATCTTGAACTCCATTTTCAGTCAACAGATGCAACCAAACTCACAACGAAGTATTTAGAAATTGTCTGTAATTTTTCAAATTAAAGCAGAGATTAGGAGTGGAATTCCTCTTAATTGTCGGTATACTTATAACCTCAGAGATACTTTCTCCCTAAACAACATAAGAGACACAATCCCACAAAAAAATTCTCAATCTTGGTTTTATCCATGGATCATTATTCCAGAACAATAAGTTAAAACAGGCATGTCTGAATTGATTCAGATTTCAGAAGTTAAATGGGTGAACTGAAGATCACAATCAATATACAGCAAGAATTTTGGGATATCATGCTTCAGTTGAGTTCAGTTGGCACTGTAGTAACAAGGAAAAGAAAACTATGTTCGATTTGGATGAAAGAATCGGCTCTGGATCAACACATTTAATTTTCCAGATTATTTCTTAAAGAATTTCTTAGTAGATAAAATTTTTATAATGCATTTAACTTAGAATCAACAAAAAAATACGGGAATGGGGAGCATAGAAAATACAAACATTAGAATGCTAAATACTTACATTTGATATTTTTGTGTAACAGTTTCACATTAACTTACTTGCCTTTTTTCTTTTAATAATAAACCAATAATTTTACCTTAAGAACTTACCAGCTCTTTTATCCTTTTCCTATGTCTGCTGTGGGGATTGTTCAGGTGACTTGTAAGATCAAATATAGTTGGCACGGCATTATCCCGTAAAACTGTTCTGTATGGGCTCTGTAAGAAAACACACATGTACACTAGGGAATTCCTTGAGAAATTTCAGACACTGCCCTTTTTTTCTCTCCTTCTTTCCTTGTTTATGTTATTATTCTAAACTACTTTGACTTTTTGACGTTATCAAAGAGAAAGCTAAGCTATGCAATTTACATTTCAGGGATATCAAAAGAACACTGAAAATAAGAAGACAGATACTACAGAAAACTCCAATCTAAACTGCAAATCCGTTTTTTTTTTTGTCCCCATTATCTTCATATCAAAGCCTCCGGATGCAATAATTTTCATTTACTGCAATATTATGATTTTTTTAAGAATAAACATTCTGAATAAAAATACATTTATGCATCATTGTTACTCTCGTGTTTTGGGTTTTATCATTTATTTCACAATTCTAGAAACATTTCATTGTGAAAATATTCAATTGCTTCTTTTTGCAGAACTATGAAGTCTGAAAGATCATACTGGGGGAAAATTCATCTGTGAATAAAAAAGAAGAAAAGACTTCTAGATGATCATGTAAGTGCTCCCAGTTAAAAGAATACTTAAGTAAAAAAATTTAAGTAAAATTTTACATTTGTATATACTGTAAATCTGTGTTGCCTATACGGGCTAATTTCCACAAAGTACAAAATTGTAACTGATGGCATCTGTCATTAGATTGAAATACATTTCAAACAAACCCAGTTTCATAGAGTTTCATTTCAGAGTCATAATTACTTCCAATTTTCATTTGTTTCTGGGATGCTGGCTAATTAGAGACCTGTAATACCACCAGGACTTCAGAGTTTGACCTGCATATTTACTTATTCTTCATAACTAAAAGATTGGTTTTGCTTATGTACCAGAGTGAAATTAAAACTTGATACAAAGTCCCAAGTCCACCCTTTCCCACTCTTTTGCAAGCTGTTAGAATCATATTGTTGACAAAAAGAATTAAAAGCTATTACTTCATTAACAGAAAACAGTGCCTTGATTTTAGCTGGATGAAAATTTAACAGGAAATAAAAGCTTGACAGATGTAAAGAGTATTTAAATCTTGTGGCCACAACAGACTGTAATTTAACCAAATCACACCATGTAAACACTTCAGAAATAGGACATTAATAAGTTTAATATTGTAATCCCTAGTGAAACAAAACAAGCAGAAGGAAAGCACATGCAGTGCATCACTCTCTGAAACAAACGCATTAAGCCAGCAGGAGCACCACTTTTTCTTTCTCCTCATTTTCATTATCATTTTCAATGGCTGTGAGCCTGTGTGGAGCCCAAGACAATGGCAGTGATCCCAATTAAGACTAAGAAATTATTTCTCCTAGGGACCAGTTAGCCAGGAGCTGAAAGGTTAAAAGGCAGCATTCTAGTGAAAAATGTCAGTCACATTTTGCAAGATGCAGTAAACAAATGCTTGTTTTTACTTACACTTCTGCATATCATAGAAGTCTCAAAATGTTTAGCACACAATCTGTAATGCTTGTTGAGCTGATCGGGAGTTTTATCTTCTAAATCTGCCCTTCGACAGTTCTCTACCCATCTCTGACACCTGCATGTAAGGAGAACAATTAGATAATCTTAGGATAAAACAAAATCCCTCACAATTTCAAACCATACTCAAAATTGGAGCACAAGTGAGTGCAAGTGACTCGATGGAAGGCTCAGAGAAGTTCTTTACAACTTCCTGTAGAACATCCCATCAAATCTTTGTAAAAACTACTTTTTCTGCTTTTGCTCACCACTCAATGTCACCCCAGCAAATTCAGAAGTCTTTTCCCTTAATGTATATATTCTTGCCTTTGTCTCACACACACACACACGGAGCAGATTGTAGCACAGTTGTTCATGAGACCTGACTATTTAATTCTAAAGAATTCGCTCTTAAAAAGAAAAATTAAAAAGCAAAGAGATGTGCTTGTACTCTAAAGTCATAATGTTTTCTAGGCAGTTTTTAGGATAGATATATTCTCCACTTCCCTTCAAAATATATTATTTTTCTTATTTATTGTGGTCATTGGGGAGTTTAGAGCAGATTTATGAAAGTGAAAAAATAACAATAGAAAAGCAGCCATTCTACAGACAGTGCTTCCACACCCAAAGAAAGTTGTCCTTAGATATGTATTTTTACATGTATTTACTTCTGCTTTGCATTAGTTCTCCAAGATGTACCACAAAGATAAAGAAATATTTCCCTTACTGACAGGACTCCATTTAAGGTATGCAAGAGACTGTTTCCTCTGGTAAACCACTTGCAGTAATTGATGCAAAACAGTAGTCAGCTTTGACTTCCCCTGTTGGGGTATATGCCATCACTCTCTGAGCAACAAAATTACTTGTTCTGTTTCTAGAAGTTAGGAGAAAGCAATTTTACTATTATTTATGTCTGCAAATATGAAATTAATCTTTATAGCAGTAAGGAGGGAGAGAAACAACTACTGTTACTCAACAACAGAGGAACAAAGTCTGTCTTGTCAGATGTTTCAATGGGCAGCCCAAATGAGGAAATCACAGATCTGAGTGGATTCACCTCTACTTTAGCTCAGCAAAGGGCAATTGTGCAGATGAAAGAGGGGAATCTTTGATTCTGATCTCTGCTGGTCAATTTTTTGCTCATGCAAAATATCAAAATAACAGTGATGGCAAATGCCATAAATCAGGAATAATTTCCAATATTGCTCTTGGAGATCCATACAGAGTATGCTTAGTAACAACTTAAAATAAGGAAAGAAAAACAATGTTTTAAAATGTCAGATCTGTTCGCACAACAGATCTTGCCACTCTTGTCTGGGCGGTGCAGTCACCCCAAAAAGAGAACAGGGGAGCTTTCTTCACTTAATCAAATGAGATAAACACTTTTTTTAAAAGTGTAGCATGTAAATTATATTGACTCTAGCTCTCAGACCTTCTCAGTGGGTGTCGACTAATAAACAACTCATTAAATGTGATCACAAACACTGATCAGCCTCCCCTATACTAAGTGGGGAAGGTTTCAATTCAGAAAAAGAGCCTCGACCCCATGGTCTTACCTGCTCCTCTCAGTCATTCAGGGAGGCTGACAAACACAGACAGAGAGCAAAGCCAGAGCTCCTTATATTATATTAACTCCTTTGAATCACCTCCTGGCAATCACAATGTTATAAATGAACAGCCAATAATGAATTAATAATTTATTATGGAATCGCGAGACAAAAAATACCAGAATGCCACCAACAAAAGGCAGAGCCGAGCTCGGGATCAGCGCTGGGTGAACTGCAGGTACGGCCTCTATCACACAGTACCCCCCACAGTTCACCAAGTCTGCTTAGTAATGCCAGTTTTTATAGTTTTTTCGACCTGGACTTCGAGTTGCCACACTCCTTTCTTCCTCTGTCTTCTTCTGCATATTCATGTTGACTCCTCTCAGTGTAGTTGGTCCACTGAATAGTTTTCCGGGCAGCGATGTGTCCTTGATGAGATTTCCAAGAACTCGGTATTCACTTGTGATTTCTGATAATTCCCCGTTTCTCCCTCCTCTCCTGCCCATATCTATCTCTTCCTTGGGTCCACCCCTCCTTTCTGTTGCAAATGCATGCCTCCTGGCTTTACTGGCAAGGGTGATAGAATCCCTGCACATTCATTCTAAGCTCATATGATATTATTCCCATTAATACAGTAAAAAGAACACAAATTATTTCAAGTCATGTATTACAACAGGGAGACAAATTGGTGGCAGGAATGGTGCATTCAGAACTCGTACACAGTTGTCAAGGGCAGGCAAATACCAGCCTGAATTCCTTGCCCTCCCATGTTAATGCCAACCAAAGAACCAAAGTAGGTACTAGTAATAGTCAAGGATCAGCTCAAGGAGTGACAGCAAGAGATACCACTAGCTCTTCAGAGGGGGCTTACTCAAAAATGAGTCTCACAGAGATCTCATTAACTACCTAATGCTCCTTTCCCGTGCCTTAAGTTTTAGCTTTCATATTTTCCAGATTCTGTACAACATTAGTATATAACTCTGAACTTCATATAAAGTGTTAGCAAGTTCTCCTCACAGCTTAGTTAGACAAAACAATCCTTTTCCAGCCTGAGAACCAGGCCCAAAAAGTATAAACAACAGTGAATTGAAGAGAACAATCTGGGATGATAGGACTTCATAACCTGAAGCTGAAATTGGACAATTAACTCTAATATGCAAATGGACTAAAACTTACCAAAGTGTGAAAATGTGTGACCCGTTGTCCATCTTGGGCATAGCCTTGGCCAGGCTCTTGTGCTGCCCAAGGTGTATTCTTTGAAGGCCTCTTTAGTAAATACCTACTTTATTCCTTTAACACTGTCTAGCCTCTGTTCCAGGTAGCCTCTAAGGTATCATTCACTTACAAAGTTCTTCAACAGTTACACGAAAACTGGCTGTGGCTGCTGACTTTTGTGCTGAAGTAAACACTGTCTGTGATGCCAAATGATTTTTGCCTTTTTTCTTTTCTATATTCTCTGTATTCTTACACATATATTTGCAGCTTTATAGCCTATTGTTGTATCTGTGGCTTTTCTCTAAGTTTTCCCAGTACTTACCCTACCTTTCCCCTAGGTAGAAAAACAAAACACATTCCAAGGCCCCCTATCCTGTCTTGGCTCTGTCTGGGAACCAAGGCCAAAAACCATCTCTTCAAGACACATTTTCACAAACAACATCTAGTTCCCAACTAAGGGGGGGAGGGGGGTGGGACACAATTCAAAGAAGGTAGCTATTTGGATGGACTGTCAGGGTATCAATTGGATGTACCCTGCCAAAAGCAGGTTCTACAGCAGGTGCACATTAGGTGAAACACTGTTTTTTGTACAAATATTGTATTTTCTGTGGACTAGTACTTGCTTATAATAGTGGTAATTTTGTGTATGGTTTAAGAACATATTTATAAATGCATATTTTAGACTTGTACATTTATATAGGTAAAAGGATGGTAAATTACTTTCTCTAGAATAAAGTGAACAGCTGTTGTCTCAAGAAGATATGGGAAGTGTTATTCATAAATGGCAAGCATCACCTGTGACCCAGTTTAGCAGCACAGTCACAGCAGCAGGACATCTTTTCAATTTTCAAAACAATGTTATTTATATTAACTTGGAGGACACAGTTTCATTTTCATTCAGGACAAATATTTGCAAAGGGTGCTGTCTGAGCAGGAAACTGGGGTTTTGTTGCCTAAAACTTTATATTGCCTCTTCAGCAAAAAGCAAATGAAAAAAACTACAGTTAATTTAAAAAAAAAGGTAGACATAAGAAAATGCTTTGAAGTTCAGTTATAGTCTTCAGGAGGTAGAGATTTAGGTCCACTAAATATGCAGAGAATTTTGACACCTACTGCAATGCAATAAGGTATAAAACTAACATGTGAATTGATACTTGTAGAATATGTAGATGATTTGTTACTTGCCCAGGAGGCATATGAAGATTGAAAAGTACTACTTGTCTAAGCACTGCTTTAGCAGGAAAAGGCCACTGTGCATCTCTCTTTAAGCTTCAGCTGTGTTTTCAGGAAGCAAAATATTTGCATTTTATATTAACAAAAGGCCAAAGACTACCAGACCAGAAAAGGTCCAGGCTACGGTAACCAGGCTGCGGTTACTCAGCCAATAGCAAAAAACAAACAAACAAAAAAAAAAATGTAAGCATTTTTTTGAGATAGAAAGATATAGCAGACTGGATATACCAGGGGTAAAGTAGTTCAGTAAATCACTGGCACAGGGTACTGTTAAGGAAACTTCCCTGTTGGGCCACCCAGGAGTCACTCTGGCAGTCACGCCTGCACCACCTGAGGTGGGACTGAGGCCCCTTGGCAGCTCCATGATCCACCTTCCAACAGTCAGACCAGGTTTCCTTAGTGGCTTGACCCCAGGTTTCCCATAGCACAGTCTCAGTCATATCAATCCTTAAAATAACTGTCATCACAGTGCAGTAACAAAATCACAGCTCGAGATGGTGCCTCCAAGGAGGGAACCCAAATAAGCCTAAGTCTTCTCACTAGTCCAAGTGCAGGAAAGGCTCCTGTGGTGTCTTGGAGCATCCATGTGCCTGGCTGTGCCACAGGTCCCTGTGCCCTTTTATTGTGCAATGGGTCAGCAGCTGCCTCTTGCCGCTGGCTCTTGCCACCAGAGCTCCATCTTCAGCTGGCACTGCAGCTTCCCCTGAGCTGACAGCACTGAATGGATCCCTTAACACTACCAAGACAGAGGATGTGGAGCCTGTGGGGTCCAGAAACAGAAAAAGTTTTTGAAGCCATAAAAGGAGCTTTAGATTTGGCTCTGGCATAGGGATTGCTAGATTACTCCAAGACCTTTTGAACTATTTTTACATGAGAAAACAGGCTTATGGAGCTTGTGAAGTCCTTATGCAAAACCTACATCCTACAACTGGATGCTGCAGCAGCCCAGAATAATTCCTATGTTCAAAGCAATAGCAGCAACAGCAATTACCATGAAAAGGAGCAGACTTAGGTCTGTGTCACCCAACAACCATGTATACATCAAGTGGACATGATTCTTAAACACGCTTCACAAGCATCATAGCACAAAGAACATATAGTTGAGAATAAATGGTTTTAAATATACATATTATTTTGAGGGTTTTTTTTTTCAATCCAGAACTTTATTTCCTGTTCCCTTCAACAGGGAGTTGCATCACGATGTGCTCAAGTAGTGTTTCACTCCGGCCACCTACAGGGAGATATGCATGATCAGTCTCTAGAGAACTTGGATCTAATCCCATTCTCCAATGGATCTTCATACATGAATGGAAAATGACACACAGGAATGAGAAACTTGGAGGTACCTGAAGCAGAACCTCTAGGACCCTTGGTGAATGCCCAAGGGGCTCAATTGACTTGCATTAGGAAGAGTAGCCTGGTGGGGATGTAATTAATGAGTGACTATACTAATTCTAAATATGCTTTTGGAGAGTGTCATATGTCTACACTACGGAAAGAACCATAGTTTTTTACATCAGCAGAAAAGAATGTATCTAATGGAATTGAAATACAAGTGTGGCTGAAAGCTACCAAGCTTGCAAGAGAAATTGTTTTAGTACACTGTCCAACTCATACCAAAGGCTCCTGTGAAACAAAGAAATAATTAAACTGCTCAAACTTGTAGTCAGGTAGATTTCAAATGGCCTGGAGTTTAGGAGTATTAGTATGGGATAGCGACATATTGGAAATAACTCTCACCAACCTCTAGAGTGGTCATCAACAGGAAGTGTTTGGCAGAAAATTATATCCAGGATCAGCCTCTTAGAAAATAAATGGTTGGAGACCACTTCACACAAAATAATAAATGATAAATAAAACAAAATTCAGCTACATGACATACAACTGGAGATGAAGGATTAACTAAGTAAAATCCAAATTTTAAGTTAAATAGGAAGGACCATATACTGCCATATACTATTTGCTGTAACTTTTAGGTAAGGAAACTGGATACATCATTCTCACATCAAACAAGCAGTGGATGGTCAACCAGTTGATTGTGATTTTTTATTAGTAATAATTTAAGTATATGTGCACAGGAATCTATAATGTTATACTCTACCTATGGTAATCCTGTTAGCGCTGTTATATTTGTACTTGGAATAATGTTGTACATAAGGTAGCGGTTACAGAATGGGTGCATGGATTGTAATGACATAAAAGCACAGGGATTTCTTGGTTCAGGGGCAATTCCCAGAGGCATCAGCTCAAGCTGTTATCACATTATGAATAAAGTGCTGAATGGAACCAGATATCTGAGGCTGCTACAGAAAACCCAGAACTCAGGGTCAAGGCTGAAAGGGAAACTTGTCTGCCACCATGAGTGTGGCACATCCAGGGAGTCAAACGGCACTTGAGCTACCTGCCCTGGAGGGGTTTTGGTCACAGCAATTAAAGTCTCGCGTCATGCAAACAGGACTCCAGCATGGCTCCTGAATGGTCAAGGCAGGAAAGTTTCCTTGGTACTGCTTAGGCACTGCTCATTAGCTTTTAAGGTTTTCTTCAGTCACAAACTTTACATTTTCAGAGATCTGCTGACATCTCATGGAAGTTGAAATAGCATTTTACTGAGATGCAGCTAGAGTATAAATTACCTCAGTACTGGTCAACGGCAGTAGAACAGTATCTCTTTGCAGAAGTATTCTGTTCTAAACACTCATAGCTCAACTGTAACTCGAGCCACCATGATGAACAGAACCACAATTGCAGATGAGCGTTAACAAACCTATCTTACTGAGAGGATCACTGCCTGAACTGCATAAAATGATAAAAAACACAACTTTATGGAGGTAACAGAGGCTACTTATATTAGTTTGATATGAAGAGACAACATACCACCCATTAAGGTGGTTCTTCTACAAAGGCTAATCTCTGAACCCTTTATCTTCTCAAGTAGCCAAAATGAAAGAAGGTGGTCTTAACAGGTTAGCTCTCACTGACTTCCTAATACCTGAAAGATCAGACTTGGAATGCCTAACTGGAACTGCTTAGCATTGAACTGGGAAAACATTAAAGGCAGTTACCCAGCTATTATGGAAACACTAAAAACAGTAAGGTAGTAGAAACAATTCACCCCAGACCATTCATTTACCATCAATGATCTTTTTTTTTAATTAATATTGTAAGATGTATTTTAACAACTTTATTTTCAACTTCCCACTATAAGCTGCCAAGTGCAAGTAACCTTTTGGCACAAAGTACTTTGCTCACCATCCCAGTCTGACCAACAGAAGTGGGAGCAAGCAGTACAAGGATCTACAGACTGCTGTAGATCAACCCACTGAATAAACCAACACCCTCAAGTCTGAAAACCAAAAGGATGCATGACTTTATCAGTCTCTAAATGCTCTTGGTAAAATAGAATATATGATCAACTTTGGACAGAAAGTTGTAAAATATTAAGAGGGGGAACTTCTGGAGAACTTAGAACATCATCTTTGTCACTGACTTTTTAAGAGCACAAAGATGCTAGTATCTCCTTCTTCTGGACAGAGAATCCTGCCCCTCTTGTGAGACCCCATCTGAAATACTGTGTACAGTATGCCCCAATATAAAGAAAGACATGGAAATGTTGGACCAAGTCCACAGGAGACCACAAAGTTGATAAGAGGACTGGAGCACCTCCCATATGGAGACAGGATGAGAAAGTTGCAGACAGCTGTGCCAGGGTCTGTTGGTCTGACCCAGGATGCCACAGCTTTCCCAGTGGGAGGTCTCGCAAGAGACACCTTCTCTGGGGTCTTGGGCAGTCCTCCGGCTGTCAGTTCCCCTCTGCAAGGCCGTAGCTGCAAGTGATTTAGCTCAGTGATTCAGCAGTGATTTCAGCTTTGCCTTGCAGTGTTCTTCCAGACCAACTCAGAGACAGAGAGGCAGGAGAGTCGTGTGGCAATTCCACAGGGGCAGCTTTATTGTCCAATGCCCTGCGAAGGGTGGCCAGGGACGACAGCTCCCTCCCAAACCAGGCAGAGGCTGGGGTATTTATGGGGAAATCAAGGGTGGTACCAGAGGGGAAAAACCAATGGGTTACAAAGAATCTACATGGGTACATCAGAGCATATCACTGTGACCAGGGAGAAGTCTCTCCTAAGGGTTATCTCTCCCGGGGACGGGTGAGACAGGCTTATCAAATTCCATTAAACATCCCTCCAAGGCAGAGGCCTAACAGGCCCTTCTGCCTCGACAGAAAGTAGTGGCTGTTCAGCCTGGAGAAGACTGTGCAGACACCTCACAGCGCCTTCCAGTGTCTGAAGGGCCTTACAGAGAAGTCGGAGAGGAACTCTGCATCAGGAACTGTAGAGACAGGATACGGGGGAACGGCTTCAAACTGTAAGAGGGGAAATTTCAGTCACCTATACGAAGGAAATTTTTTACAGTAAAGGTTTGGCGGCCCTGGCATAGGCTGTCGAGAAAAGCTGAGGCTGCCCCATTCCTGGAAGTGTTCCAAGGCC
>VWYE01015133.1:6354-55660 GCA_013398995.1 Alaudala cheleensis
TTTTCTGCTGCAAGGGATGAATCCCTGGGGATGCTGTTGCTGTGTAGTTCAGGCCCAGGATATTGTCATCCCAAAATATCCAGTGGAGCACCTTCCCAGGGTTCCTGGATGGAGGATTTTGCACAAGTAACTCATCCCAAAACTTCTAATCATTCCTCAGTTTTTCCTTCCCTGTCCTGATCCCAGCCTTTGGAAGCAGACGCATCCCAGCTCTGTTTTCCCCAAAATTAACTCATGGAATGCCTGAATGCACCAAGGAGTTTGGAATTCTTCAGGGAGAAAACCTGTTCCCCAGTATGAATTGAGAGGGCTGGAATCCCTGCAGGAACTGGTGGGGTGAATCCATCTCCAACACATGGATAAGTGCCTTTTCCTGCTTCCTTGCAGTCTCTCATGTTGGGAGGCAACTGCTGGATGCCATTAGCCCAGCTGGAGACCGGAATTCAGCTTCTGTTCAGGGCTCAGAATGTGCTGGAAGCATTGGGAAGGGGATTTTCCATGGATTCTGGGGCTTGCTTTGTGCTTGTGCCCGTCACATCCTCAGGGTTCCTGACCTGGAGCCTCATCCCAGGTCACTGCAATCCTGGAATGTGCTCCCTTCCCTTCCCTTCCCTTCCCTTCCCTTCCCTTCCCTTCCCTTCCCTTCCCTTCCCTTCCCTTCCCTTCCCTTCCCTTCCCTTCCCTTCCCTTCCCTTCCCTTCCCTTGTTTTCCATCTCCTTCCCACTCCACCTCTTCTCTCCAGCAATTGGGAATCATCTGTGGATGGAAGCCCTACCATAAAATAACTTGGATGGGTCCATCCACTGCCCCAATCCCTGCATCCCATGGGTGTCCCAGTGACACGGGGAGGACAAAAGGGACCTTGGAAGTGCCATGGGGATGGCAGAGGTTGCCCAGGGAAATTGTGGATGCTCCATCCCTGGAAGTGTCCAAGGTTGGATGGAGCTTGGAGCAACCTGGGACCGTGGAAGGTATCCCTGCCCATGGAAGCGGGTTTGGGATGAGATAAGCTTTAAGGTCCGTTCCAACCCAAACCCTTCCGGGATTCCATGATCATTCCAGCCCCAAATCTTGCCTTATTCCACTCTGAACCCTCAAACTGGCTTTGATGCCAATCCTTGGAATCTCCCATGCTGGGTGAACATCAGCCATGAGAAGCAGCTTTGCTGTTGGTCATCCCAATAAATCCTCCCCTGGCAGCAGGGGATGAGGAAAAGTGATGGGAATGTGACTCTCCAGCACCCTGGGACACCCTGGGACAGTCAGGGGACAAACCTCGCCCTCAGAGTAGGTGGCAGAACTGCCCTTTCCTGCTCCAATCTCCCTATGGATGTGTGATGCCTGTTGGGAAGAGAGTGGGTGACAAATCCTTGCCATTTCCACATAAATCCATCCATCCTGGGATAAACTGATTTATCCGGTTGGCACATCAGTTTTACACCAGCCCTGGAAGGTGATGCCCAAGGAACCATCGCGGTGTGGAGACGCGCTCCCCTCCACCGCACGGAGCTTCCCGATGCCGCCGCCGGATTCCAGCGGGAAGAGCTCGTTAATATTCCGACAGCTCCGGTGTCGCTCTCCAAACGAGGGCTGCTCTTAAAGAGGGGATTTTTGTTTAATTGGGCCCCGACTCCGCCNGGTGGTCCGCGCCGCGCGCGCGTGTGCCCTTAGCAGGCACGAGGGGGAAAAAAAAAAAAGGAAAAATTGGGAAAAGCGAAGGAGGGAGGGGAGGACGGGAAAGGGAAGGGTGGAAGGAAGCGACCCCGCTCTGAAAGGGAGGCAGGGAGAAGGGACCTGTCAATGGGATGAAGCCGGCGGTGGCCGGGAAAAGGCTGTGGCAGCTCCCGCTCCCCCTGAGGATGGGGAGGGGAAGCGGCGGGAATCCACGGGGCGATCCGTGAGGAGATGAAGGAGGAATGACAGCCCCTGAGGCTGGCAGGGTTTGAAAAGGAGAACACGCGGGAGCCAAAAACCTGCGGAGAGACACTTGCAACTTTTCACTTATTCCCTTTGACAAGACAATGGAGTTTTCTTTCTGCCTCCCCCCAGTTCTCCCCCCTCCCCTTTCCTTGTTTTTTAAAGTGGGTCCCATAGGGAGAAGCAGAGAGTTCTCAAAGGATGAAACAGCTGGAGTGATGGGGAGGAGGGAAAACGGGAAGGAAGGAAGGAAGGAGCAGCAGAGCTCATTTCCACACGGGACTCGGCTTGAGCCGGGAGGAGGGGGAAGGATTGAGCCGAGATGGAATTTCCCTCTCCTCGGACTTCCCAGGATTCCCACTCGAAAGAAGAGGGGATCAGAGAGTGGGGAGGGGGACACCCAGGTAGGATGCAGAAACCTGATTCCACAGTGATGGGAAGTTTCCCTGATTTCCAGGGAGCAGGGAAGGCGGCAGGTGGAGGAAGATGATGTCAGAGATGGTGGGAGGGAAGGATGGGACAGAGCCAGGCCAAAATAGGATCAGGGATGCTGCAGTCCTGGATAATTCCAGGGGAAAAAAGAAAATTCTGGAAGCTCTTCACTGTCCCATATGTAACAGAAACTTGGGCTTTCCCAGAAAGGAAACAGGAGGGACCCAGAGCTTGGCAAAAGATCCTGGGAAGGACAAGGAGCTGTTTTCCAAGCAGTTAATTCCAGCCTTGTCTTGTTGTGCTCAGGTTCTCTCCAAGGAGAAGAGACCTCTCTGGGATCCTGCTCATGGGGAAAAGATTCCTCTTATCAGCCAGGACTTCCCATATTCCAGGTTCTCCCTGTTGTCCTCCTGCTGTGACACTTCAAGACGAGTCTGCCTATCTCTTCCCTGCTCTCTCCCTCCAAGGATTAAATGAGTGGCACAAAAAATTCGGGAAGCCACATGGCCACATTCCTGAATCCTGAGATTTGTCCCTCTGCATAAGCACTGAGCAGCGACCACCATCAACCTTCCCATCATTTCCGAGCGCTGGATGAAGGACATCAACACCATCACCCCCGTTTTAGAGGGACTGGGAATGAAGACATGGAAAAAAATTAATCCCTGGAAGAGGAGAAAGCGGGGTGGAATTTCCTCACTTACCTTCAGGGTGAGCTGTGTCCCCACCACCCCTTTGTGGTAACTGGGGGTTGATCATTCAATGGTTTGGGTTGAAAGAGACCTTCAGGATCTTCCAGTTCAAACTCCCCTGCCATGGACAGGGACCTTCCACTATCCCAGGTTGCTCCAAACTTCATCCAACCTGGCCTTGGATACTTCCAGGGATGGGGCAGCCGCAGCTTCACTGGGCACCCTGTGCCAGGGCCTCACCACCCTCACAGGGAAGAATTCCTTCTGTAAATTGAACCTAAATTTCAGTTGGAAGCTATTTCCCCCATCCTGTCAATCCAGGCTCCTGGAAATTATCTCTTCCCATCTTTCTTGGCTTCTTCAGGTACTGGAAAGCCACAATGACATCACTCCAAGCCTTCTCTTCTCCAGGCTGAACAATCCCAATTCTCCCAGCCTTCCCTCACAGCAGAGCTGTTCCATCCCTCTGATCCCTTTGATGCCTCCTCTGGACTCTCTCCAACAGCTCCAGGTCCTTCCTGTGCTGGGGAACCCAGAGCTGGAGGCAGCTCTGCAGGTGGGGTCTCACCTGAGTGGGGCAGAGGGGCAGAATCCCCTCTTTTAATCCCACACTGAAATCCATTTCCTCTCTCTTGGGGAGTAAAACTGTTTCCCAAACATTTTTTTCCCAGGCATTGCTGATGAAAAGTGGCATCCAGGAAGGAAATGGCCAAGGTGACCTTTGGAATTTTCTGCTTCGTGTCTCTTTCCAGGAAGGAGAGAACGTGGGGTCAAATATGGGATCCACCACAACATTCCCATGCTGGGACATCCTCCAGAACTTCTTGCTTGTCCTGGTCTGTCCAGACCCTCCCAAAAGGGATCTGGTTGTTACTTCCAGGACCTGCTCCCTGGGTCCTTCATGGATCCTTTGCTGGTGGCACCTGAATGTCACTTGGCCCAAGGGCTGAGAGCCCTGGATCCCATGTGCAGGAGCTGAGGAGACAGGACTGGAAAAGCTCCACTTTTCCATTGGGAACAGCACAAGAGGTGGGACATCGATGGCAGGGAGGGAAGATTTGTCTGAACAAGGTTCCCTTTAAGACCCCAGATTTCCTTTTCTGGGCTTGTTAGGAAGCAAAACAGGACTCAGGGGTGCCTGTCTTGGGTGAAGATTCTTCAGAAGCAACGCTCACATGGTGGTTGTGAGACAAATTCCATGAAAAACGGGATTTTTAGTGCTTCTGTTCCTTTGGTGGCTCTGGGAAGGACGTGTCCTCTGCCCTAAAGTTGTCCCCGAGTGTTGCTTTTGTGCCACCCTGAGATCTGACCTAATTTTGACTCCTTTATTTTTTTGTCTCTCGGAGCAGGGATTGAACACCTGGAACCTGCTGCAGGTGCTGACCCTACAAGCGGGAGCTGCCGGTGTGGAGAGGGGGATAGAGGGCAGGATATTCCCCTGGGACAGGCGACATTCCCTGGGGAACATCTCGGACAGGGAGCGCAACCGGAGGATGGGGGGGGAGGGGTCACAAAGAATCCCACTCCCAAATTCTCCCGAATTCTCCTTGCCCAGGACTGTGAGAATCATTCCCCATCCCAACCCTCACCTTTATTTTCTCTCCCTGCTTTCCGCCTCCCTCCCTCTCTCTTTGTCTCTCCTTTCTCTCCACCCCTCCTCGCTTTGCCACTCCTATTTCTCCCTCTTCTTTTTTTCCCCCTTTTTTTTTTATTCCTGCCCCGCTCGGGCAACCTTGGAATTCTCATGGATCACACCCAGCTCACACATTCCCGGCGCTTTGTACCGGCTTTGGCCTCCACATTTCCATAGGCAGCGCCTTTAATGGGTGCTTAGCGAAGAACTTTCTCTTTTTTTCCCGGTGTTATTTTCCCCCCTGTGTGAATTACCTGGCCCCGCAGCGTCACCGCGGAAGATTGGAGATGCTGGAAATGCTGGAAATGCTCCTGCCATGGACCTTTACACGGCACATTTTAGGATCCCCGCTGTGTTTTCTTTCCAAGAAGAAGAAAGGCCTGTCAGCATTAAGCAAATCAGCCGCACGTCTCGCCGCCCTGAGCTGTGTCACACATGAATATCTGAGGGCTTTTTTTTTTCTTTCCCCCCCTCCACCTTCTCTTTTCCCTTCTCCCCTCTCCTTTCCCGTCCCCATCCTCTTGGTTTTTTTAACGAAAGAAAAGTTTTAATGCCCTCACAAAGGAGGGAGAGGGAGAAATATCCATAAAACTCCAATTTAAACCCCTTTAACCCGTTCCTTTGCTTTTTCCTTTCAACCTGAGAGCAAACCCCTTTTTAATTCCTAATAGGAAGAAGGTTTGAATTTCTCAAGCAGCTGGAGGGGGAGAGACAGGAGGAGGAGGAGGAGGAATGTGGAGGGGAAGGAAGAGTTTCTGCAGGAGGGTTTCAGGGAATGGAAAAACGGGGATAAAACAGGACCAGATTTTCCTTTCAGTCTTGTCTTGCTTGCCCGGGCTGCAAATTCAGTGTCCAGGTGCCCCCAAACAAGGGAGGTGTGGATGAATAAAACACCAAATTATTAAAAATCACAGGTATTTTAAATCCCCTTTATCTTGGGAATAAATTTAGGGCTGGAATTGGGACTTTCCATAGAAAAAAGAGGGTCAGAAACTGCTAAAACTCAGGAGTGGGTGGCACCAGGCACCCAAAAAGGCCCCTGACCAGGACACCTCGTTGGAATTGGTGTAGCTGAGTTTTGGGGTCACTAGAGATGCAAAATTCGTCCCCAAAAAGATTCAGGAGTTGGTGTTCCCATCCTGTCCCAAGCCTGGGGATCCGTGTCTGCACAGTCTTGGAGCAGCGACGATCCCACGAGGTGGGAAAAGGCAGGAAAGTACAGGGATTTATCCCGTGAGTGGAATTCCTGATGGAGATTTCTTTTATGCAGCCCACCAGACCTTCCCCACTCAATTTCCCAGTTAATAAGGAATCCAAAAGCTCATTCCAGCCAGGAAAGGACTGGTAAAATCCAAATGTTCACACACACGCTTCCTTGTCCAGGCTTTCATTGGAAAGAGCCAGTGTGGATGAGCATCTCCAAATCCTGGTCTTTTGGGGCTGGAAAAGCAGGAACAGGTTCAGCTTCTTTTCACTTCATAAAGCTTTTTCTGATCCAAAAAAACCCACCAAATTGCTGGGAATGAGTTGGGGAGGATGTGGAAGAGGAGGGAAGGAAGCAAATGTGTCTTCTCATGGAATCTGAATGAAAATCAGGGAGATCAGGGAAAATCAGCCCCACTGCAAACTCCACAGCACCTTGGATTTAGGTGAGGCTGGAAGCTGAAGGAGCATCCAAAAAGAGGAGAATCCATGTGAATCAACACCAGGGAATTTTCACTTCTGAAATCTAGGATTACCCATCTGAGCCAATTATTTTCCTTGCCCATTAACGTTTAATTGATCCACGGTTCTAATTGCATGGAAGACACTCTCTGCAAGAAGAGTCGGAAACAAAAGCAGGATCCAAGGAAATTTGGGAGTTTCCTGGATGTGCTGAGGGGATCTCCCATGTTGGGAGGCCAGGATGATTTCTGGGACTCGGGAATTTCCATCCCCTGCTGAAACAAGAGCTCTGTGCTTTCCTCTCCCTGGCCCTTGTGGTGATCCCCAAGCCGTGCCAGCCTCTTATCCCACATCACCTCAAATTCCTCATTCCCCCTTTGGCTCCTGAGTTTCCTTCAACCCCACAAAAGCTTGGATTGCTTGGTCTCAGTTTCCTGGGACAGATCCTTCCTGGGATCACTGGGGTCCTCCCAAGGCCAGTGGTGAGGACGGAAGCAGGGCAGGGATTGTCCCCCTGTGCTGGCACTGCCACACCTCAAATCCTGGGATCAGTTTTGGGCTTCTCAGGACAATGAAGCCATCGAGGAGCTGGAGGTGCCTCCAGGGAATGCAACAGAGCTGGGGAAGGGTCTGGAGAACCAGGAGTGGCTGAGGGAGCTTGGGGGAGCTCAGCCTGGTGAAAAGGAGGCTCACGGGGGGGACTTTCTGGCTCTCCACAAGACAGGAGAGGCAGGCAGGGATTAAGCTCTGCTCCCAGGGAACAAGGGACAGGACAATGGCCTCAAGTTGTGCCAGGGGAAGTTTAGTTTGGATATCAGGAAAACAAAAAAATTTCATGGAAAGCGTTGTCCAGGCCTGGCACATCTTCCCAGGGCAATGGTGGAATTCCCATCCCTGGCTGGATTTAACACCCGTGCTGATGTGGCCCTTGGGGACATGGCTTAGTGGTGGCCTTGGCAGTGCTGCGGGAACAGTTGGATCTTCGGGATCATTTCCAATGGGAATGATTCTGTGATTCCACAGCTATTGAGAGTAGCCTCTTGTCCCATGATTTGTGCAGGGCTGTTCTTAGGAACATTTGGGAAGCAGCTCATTGGGCTGCTCCGTGACTTCCCAGGGACTGCACTGATGACTGAACAGCGATTGGATCCCAAATCCTGAACCCATTCCCCGCCGCTGCCTGAATCCTGACACAGCCCAGTGCCTCGGGAAATTTGGTGGAATTATTTTCCAGTGGGAGAGCCTGAAACCTTCCCAGAGCCTTGCACGGAGCCAAGTGAACAGAGTTGCACATTCCCATCGCAATTCCCCGCCCGGCTGGGGCTGCCTCATGCAATCCCAGCTTCCCACTGTGCCCTTCCCGACTCCTGGGGACTTCCTGCCTCTTGGTTCTGGCTCATCCACGCTCCAGTTCCTTCCGGCTGCCTCCAGCTCTCAGCACATCCATCTGCCCCCGCTGACTTCGCCCCTCCGGTGCCTGGGACGTGCGCCAGGGCGCGGGAATTGCGCATCCCACCTTCCCCAGGGTGCACTCCTTGGAATTGCTGAGCTGAGCAGAACCACGCTGAGCTCTCAACCTTTTCCCCTCGCCCCCAAACTTTGGGGAAATGCCGGGAGAAGCTGCACTTGCCACGGAGTTATCCCGGAGATTGTGCTGCCTCCCTGCATCCCGGGACGATGAGAGCTGGGATTCGGAGGTGGTGGGATGATTTAGGGATGCGACGCTGCCTTTGGATGCAACAGGTCCCGATGGATGAGCCCTGCAGCAAACAGAATCCTCTAAACCCACAGACGGAGCTCATTAATTATTAATTGCATCACACACTTCATTCATCAGCTCGTTCCCAGGGCGGCAGCGCAGCTCCAGAGTGGGAATGGCATCCTGGCTCCCTTGAGGAAGCAGCAGAGGGCTCAGCATGGAATTAGGATGGGAGAGCTCATTGGAAGCACTGGATTGTCACCCCAGGCACAGAAACATTGTCCAGTGTGGTTCACATCCAGTCCAAGAGGATTCTCTGTGGATTCCTCATGCCTGGAAGTATTCAAGGCCGAGCTGGTAAAGGCTTGGAGCAACCTGGAGTATGGGAAAGCGTCCCTGCCCATGGCAGGGGTTGGAATGGGGTGATCTTTGGGATCTACTCCAACACAAACCATTCCATGACTCCATGATTTTCTGCTGTCTCTCACTTGGATTTGTCTTCTGATGGGGCCAAATCCCGGTGGAGACAGAGGTTTGGAAAAACCGCTGCCATCTGACTCCATTTCCCTTGGGAATATGGGTGGCGAGAAGATTGGATGTGGGGCTCATGGCCACTCCATGTATTTCTCCAACAAACATTCCCATTTCCTGCTCCCGAGGCCAGCGGGCAAGAAATGGATATTTTGCACTAATCCCTTTACCCCATAAAACAGGGACAACCTGGAACTTCCCAATTTGGATAGAGCTGGAATCTCTTTGATGGATTTCCATGGCAAAACCACCACAGGTCCCCAACGTCCTAACGGAGGGGGAAGCACATCCCAAAACCCACAAAAAAAATGTGTGGGGAATGAACCAAACACCCCCTGGATGCTCTGGAGAGGGAGAGCAAGGGAGAGGAAAGCTGGGAGCAGGGAGGGGAGGGAGGATGACGGGGGTGAGCTCCGCGCTTCCGAACGCTTTCCCGGGAAGGGCTTTAATGCATCGGAAAGTGGAAGGTTTCCCATCTGATTCTTGTCACGGGCAGCAGGGCTAATCGGAGAGATGCCATTTCCAGGGGGGAAGGAAAAAAACCCCAGGAATGGACAAACCACTTTGCTCCGAGGGGCTGCTGCCCTTAAGAGGCTTTTTATTGCCGAGCTCCCTCGGCTTGGCGGAGGCGCTGTCATTAGAGTGACACTAAAAGTATCCAGGGATTAGCGGTGACGGACGGACTGACCTGTCCCTGTCAAGCTTGGAGCAGCTGAGGAGGGGGGGGAGGAAGGGGGAGAAAAAAGGAGGGAGAAGCAGCTTTTCCTCCAAAATGAGCGATTTCCATGAAAAGCAGGCAGTGCTGGCATCCAGCTCAAATCTTTTCCAATTATCCGATCGGTCCACGAATCCCGTAAGGTTTGGAATCTGCCCTTGCTGGGAAATGCAGAAATTGGGTGTTTTCCCTGCCTTCGGCAGGGCTGGGTGAAGCTTCCAGCTTTGAAGGTGCTGCCAATCCACCCTTTCTGCCAGGGTTTTTCAAGGAGAATTGAGGGAAGCCATGGCTTGGCAGTGACATTGATATCCCTCAGTCCCACCAGCAAAGAATTCCCTTCCTGATCTATTATCCCTGCCCATGGCAGAGGGCTTGGAATTAGATGGTCCTTAAGGCCCCTCCCAATCCAAACCATTCCATGATTCGTTGCCAATCCAGCTCTGATTTTAAGGGGAGGTTGCTCTGGTTTCTCTCTGGACAGAGCCGAAATTGTCTCCTTCAGTGACAGAGTTATCCTGGAGGAGAGCAATCACTTTCAACAAAATCCTGTTTCTTCCCCCCACCACTTAATGGAAACCTCATCCCTTGAGCTTGAAATAGGAGCATCCCTCATCCCAGGAGAGGTTATGACCCTCTCTATGGGAAGAGCCCATTCCCAGGTGCCCACACAGTGGGAAAACGTGGGGGGAAAAAAATGGCTTTTTAATATTTCTTGTGGCTGTGGTTAAATTTCTCCTGCATTTCTGCACTCCCTGCCAGGAAACCTCACCAGAGCCTTCCCCCCTGGATTTTGGATTTTGACCTTGGCCAGGGCTGGCCTGAGAAGGTGCCAACTCTCCCGCTGGAGTCCTTTCCCTAATCCCAGCATATCTCACATCCCTGCTTTACCTCTCCTCCCTGCTCCTTCACAGCGGAGCCTTTGCCAGCCACAGCTCCATTATTCCCCTCCCGAGGCTGAAATTTTCCTTTTAATTCTTCTCCTTGTGGAAAATGGATCTAATTTCTTTTCCCTCCCGCTTCCCCTCCTCCTCCTAAGCCCCTTCCTGGCTGCTTGCAAAGGGAGGTTTCAGACACCAATTTCAAGGTGGATTCAGCCCTGGGAAATTGGGGAATTGAACATCAAGAAGTTGTTTGAGGGATGTGGAGTGGTCTGGGCTCCCTCCTGAGCCGGAGGAGTCCAACGAATCCTTTGGAAGTGCAAGTCCAGCTAATCAAGCTTTTGGAGAGGCAGGAGGACTCCTGGGGATGGGGGAGCTTTTTCCAACAGGGTTCTTTGGGAAAGGCAGGGAGACTCAGGGAAAGACAGGGAAAATGGGGGATGAGGGAACAGGATGTGGGATGTGCTGGTTCTGCTGTTTGAGTTCCTTGGTCCAGCCACCCTTGAATCCCAGTTTTCCCATCTGGTCAGTGATGGATCCTCTCCGTGGATCAGTGGGAATCTGCTCTGGATGGCCTGGAGGAACAACACGTTCTCCTTAAGGATTGGCGGGCAAAGCCAGGAAATGGGAAGGCCAAGGGAGGTCAACGAGACCTGAAAAACTCCCTCACCAGAGAAATTGTGGATTCCATCCCCTCATCCCCTGGACCTGCAGATGTCCCACTGGACCTGCCAATGTTGCCTCCAAAAACTGGATTCTATCAGGCACAGCTGAGTGGGAACACATCCAGAGACTTAAAAATTGGATCATGAAATGGATTTGTTTGGAAGGGATCTTAAATCCCATCCAATCCAATGACAGAGACACTTTCTACCTGCTCAGCCTGGCCTGGAATATTTCCAGGGATGGAGCACCCACAGCTTTTCTGGGAAACCTGGCCCAGTGTTTCTCCACCAACCATTTTCCTTCTTTCTAGTTTAGGGATCATATCCATGTATTTAAGTGGCTGTGGGAGCTCTACTTGGCTCCATGGAGTCCATCGTAATCCAGGGAATGATGTGTTTTGGGAACAGCCACTTTTCCTTCTGCTGAGCCCATCAAAGCTGGCATTGATTAAAAGCTCACAAAAAGAACAGTTTTCCCCCCAAGTCTGGGAATTTAACTGGGTGCAGTGACCAAAATCCTGGATTTACGTGATAAGAGGGGTTGAGGAAGGGGGAAGATCCCTTTGGCCAGGGGGAACAAAAAGGGATGAAGGAATTCCAGGTTGGGAATGCTGAATTTGTCCCACTACTGCTGAAGGATTTGCACCAAACAGCAAATCCAGTGGAAAAAACAAAAAAAACCTGGGAGTATCCAAAAATGCTCTGCTATTCCAGCACCTTTATATTCCAACTTTTCCTAAACTACCCCATGCACCTGAATAGTGGGATAAATCAGGGTAAATCCCTGTTTTTCCATGCTCTGCCTTCTCAGTGCATTTTTTTCTGGATCCCCAGGAAAAAAAAAACCCTGATATTTAAATGGTGTTTGAGGAAGGTCAGAACATTCCCCAAATCTGGGGAAGCTGCACAATCCCGGGCTATGGGAAGACCATAATTCCTCCAGGATCAAGCAGGTTTCCTGGCTCCGAGCTAAACAGGAATCCTATTTGTCTCACGGATTCCTGCTCTGACCATAAATAACCCAAATCCCAACTTCCCAGTTTACCTGAAAAGCTCCAAAGACTTTTCCTTCGCTCCAGGTTCCCTGGAAG
The DNA here is from genome assembly GCA_013398995.1 of Alaudala cheleensis. Lineage (NCBI taxonomy): Eukaryota > Metazoa > Chordata > Aves > Passeriformes > Alaudidae > Alaudala > Alaudala cheleensis. The sequence goes on from VWYE01015133.1 coordinate 18,274, forward strand.
CATCCGGAGTTTGCCCAAACATCATTTTTTCTGGTGCCCCAATGAAAAATATTTGCTCAGCTCTTCTGGAAATCACAAGCTCCGAGGAAGTTGAAGGCCAGGGATTCACCTTGCCCTGGGCTGGCTGGAAATTGCTTTGCTCCACAGACTTGTGCTGGAAAAGAGGGAGATCAGCGGGGTGGGAGGCTGGTGAAGGTCGTGGAGGATGTGGAATGACAGTGGAATTTGGGACAACCATGGGTTGTCTCCCTGCCGTGGTCTGAGCACAGCATCTTTCCCAGTAATTCGGTGGAAGGGAGGTTTAAGGGATGGAGGGGAGGGAAGGGAGGATGGAGAAAAGGAGATGGAGAGCTCTGGGAATGGTCCCACATTGTGCCAGGAGCGGTGGGCAGAGGTCAGGGGGTACCACTGCAGCCTCTTCTTGTGGAATCATGGAATGGTTTGGGTGGGAAGGGACCTTAAGGATCATCTCATTCCAGCCCCATGGGCAGGGACAGCTTCCACTATCCCAGGTTGCTCCAAGCCCTGTCCAGCCTGGCCTTGGATACTTCCAGGGATGGGGCAGCCACAGCTTCACTGGGAATTCCATTCCAGGGCCTCAGCACCCTCCCAAGGAAGAATTCCCAGTATCCCATCTAACTCTGCCTTCTGGCAGTGGGAAGCTATTCCCTGTGCCCTGTTCCTCCATCCCTTATCCAAAATCCTTCTCCAGCTCTCCTGGGGTCCCTTCAGGCACTGGAAAGGGGCTCTGAGTCCTCTTGGGAGCCTCTTCTCCAGGCTGGACATTCCCTGCTCTCCCAGCCTGGCTCCAGCCCTTGGAGCATCTCCGTGGCCTCCTCTGGATTTGCTCCAGCAGCTNCCCTCAGCAGCCTCCTAAGGAAGAATTTCTTCCCAATATCCCATCTAACTCTGCCTTCTGGCAGTGGGAAGCTATTCCCTGTGCCCTGTTCCTCCATCCCTTATCCAAAATCCTTCTCCAGCTCTCCTGGGGTCCCTTCAGGCACTGGAAAGGGGCTCTGAGTCCTCTTGGGAGCCTCTTCTCCAGGCTGGACCATTCCTAGCTCTCCCAGCCTGGCTCCAGAGCAGAGGGGCTCCAGCCCTTGGAGCATCTCCGTGGCCTCCTCTGGATTCACTCCAGCAGCTCCACATCCTTCTGCTGTTAGGTGGTGAGGCACCTTCCATTAAATCTCCCCTGCAAAAGTGACACTGGGACAATCTAGGAATTCCTTTATTGCAGCAAGGGACGGGACAAGGGGGCATTGCTTCAAATTTAAGGAGAGGAGAAATTCTTCCCTGTGAAGGTGGTGAGGCACTGGAATGGAATTCCCAGGGAAGCTGTGGCTGCCACATCCCTGGAAGTGTCCAAGGCCGGGTTGGACAGGGCTTGGAGCAACCTGGGATAGTGGCAGGTCGCCTTTCCCACAGCAAGCAGAGGAATGAGATGATCTTGAAAGTCCTTCCCATCCCAAAAAATTCCACGATTCCATGATGAGCACCCATTGCAGAGCCTCCCCAAAACATCTGGTGACTCCACTTTAGGAATCCTCTGGATTTGTGGGGATAAAGAGGAGGAATTCAGGCAAATTCAGACAAACATGAGGAAGGAACAAGGAGATTTTTCCTTTGGCCCTTCCCTGGGACCACCACGATTTGCCGATTTTCAGGATTGCTCCCCATCCTCAGGACTCCTTCTGGACCACGATGGATGAGTTTGAACCTCTGCCTTCCTGGAATTGCTGTGTCCGGGGGGCTCCCAGTGAGGATGGGGAGGAGGGGGTGGTGACTGGGGTTGGGATTTTCCTGGTGTGGGGTTGTGCTGGATGGAAATTAATGGAGCCGGGAGATTCAGCGGCTGCCGGGGGAGCATCCAGGGATCTTTTTCACTCCGGCACTGCCGGCAGGAACATCCTGGAGGCCTCAGCGCAGCAGATAAGTAACTACAGTGGGCGATTCCTTAATAATTAAAGATATGCAGCGCTTGGATTGCCTCCCGGAGCCGGAGCAGATCGGGGAGAGCAGGGAGGAAAACTTCCCGTCTTACAGGAAACCTTCCCGTGCCGAAGCTCCCCGCGCCTGCCGGGGGGATTTGGTTGGAATCAATTCCCCCTCTCTGCCCGTAGCCGCGGGAAGCTGCCCTTGGGATCCTGCCATGGATTAACTGAGCGACCTCGGAGCGCTGCTTCCCTCCTTGTTTTCCCTCCCAGGGTTGGGATGCTGTTCCCGAGGTATCCGAGTGTCTCATGGGAGAGGTTGGAATCTCCAGAGGCTGGAGCTGAGAAGTCTCAGGAGGAGGTGGGGGGGGGATGTTTAATGTGTGATCCCAGAGCTCTCTGAAACAGCAAATCTGGCTTTTTTATGGAATCCTGGAATGGCTTGGGTTGGAAGGGACCTCAAGGATCATCTCCTTCCAACCCTCTGCCATGGGCAGGGATAATTCCCACCATCCCCGCTTTCTCCAAGCCCCATCCAACCTGCCCTTGGAGGTGCTCCGCTGTTCCCACCTCCCCTGTTTGTCCTTAAACCACTTGGAACTTGAGCCAGCATAGGGAAAAAATCCCAAATATTCCCACCCTGGAAGGAGCATCCAGGCTGGGCAGCTGGAGCTGGGTATCCCACCCCGCTCCCTGTGTCCAGGACACCTCGGACACGCCACGGGGGAGCCGTCGGGATTGCTGAGGATCCCTCTGGCGCAGGTCGCCGCTCCCTGACAGCTCCGCCGCGTCCCCAGCGCTGATCCCAGGCGACACGCCAAGCGAGGATTGATGAACTCCGCTCTTCCCGCTTTTCCGAGCCTCGGAGAGGAATGGCAGAGCCCGGAGGGGGAGCCGAGGCTAAAAAACCTCAGTTAACATCAAAGTGAAGGATCTGCCGGTGCCGCTGCCGGGGGCAGAGGATGCGCTTTTTCTCCGCAGCCAGACGCGGTGTCGGCTGTCGGGAAGGGGGGGTTTTCCCTTTTTTCCCCCCCGGGATGGATGGGAGGACGGGACGGGGATGCTGACTCAGCAGCCGCCGCTCCATCGCCTGGAAAGACGCGGAACGGGCGCTCGGAGCGTCGCGTTTCGCGCTGTGGGGCTGGGCCGAGCTTCCTTTGCCGCCTCCCCTCCCCTTCCCAAGGCGCCGATCCCGATCCGGGATGAGCGATGCGACAGGAATTCGTGCTTGGGCCTGGCTTTTGTCGCATAAATCACGCTCACTGACCCTGGAGTCAGGGATGGCTTCAAGGTCAGCTGGGATTGGGCTTGGAGTTTCCTGGTCTAGTGGGAGATGTCCCTGCACAGGGCAGGGGGTGGTTGGGATAAATAAAATCCCCTCCATCCCAAACAGTTCTAGGATTTAATGGTATCCAAGTGGTAGGAGAGGAGAACTCCACCTCAAATCCCGCTTTAAATCCCTCACCCCTTTATTTAAGTCGCCATTCCCTCTGTGTAACAACTCCTGAGTTGGATTTTTAACTTCCCTGGGTGAAAAAAAAATCCTCGTTTATTCCCGCAATGAGGATGGAGGGAGAGATCAGGGAGCTGAGGGAACAGCTTACAGCAGGATGAGCCAGCTGTGACCCAGCATTCCCACTCCTCNAGGAATGAGATGATCTTGAAAGTCCTTCCCATCCCAAAAAATTCCACGATTCCATGATGAGCGACCATTGCAGAGCCTCCCCAAAACATCTGGTGACTCCGCTTTAGGAATCCTCTGGATTTGTGGGGAAAGAGGGGAGGAATACAGGCAAATCCAGCGAACAAACACAAGGAAGGAACAAGGAGATTTTTCCTTTGGCCCTTCCCCGGGACCACCACAATTTGCTGATTTTCAGGATTGCTCCCCATCCTCAGGACTCCTTCTGGACCATGATGGATGAGTTTGAACCTCTGCCTTCCTGGAATTGCTGTGTCCGGGGGGCTCCCAGTGAGGATGGGGAGGAGGGGGTGGTGACTGGGGTTGGGATTTTCCTGGTGTGGGGTTGTGCTGGATGGAAATTAATGGAGCCGGGAGATTCAGCGGCTGCCGGGGGAGCATCCAGGGATCCTTTTCGCTCCGGCACTGCCGGCAGGAACATCCTGGAGGCCTCAGCACAGCAGATAAGTAACTACAGTGGGCGAGTCCTCAATAATTAAAGATATGCAGCGCTTGGATTGCCTCCCGGAGCCGGAGCAGATCGGGGAGAGCAGGGAGGAAAACTTCCCGTCTTACAGGAAACCTTCCCGTGCCGAAGCTCCCCGCGCCTGCCGGGGGGATTTGGTTGGAATCAATTCCCCCTCTCTGCCCGTAGCCGCGGGAAGCTGCCCTTGGGATCCTGCCATGGATTAACTGAGCGACCTCGGAGCGCTGCTTCCCTCCTTGTTTTCCCTCCCAGGGTTGGGATGCTGTTCCCGAGGTATCCGAGTGTCTCATGGGAGAGGTTGGAATCTCCAGAGGTTGGAGTTGAGAAGTCTCAGGAGGAGCTGGGGGGTGTTTAATGGGTGATCCCGGAGCTCTCTGAAACAGCAAATCTCCCCTTTTCATGGAATCCTGGAATGGCTTGGGTTGGAAGGGACCTCAAGGATCATCTCCTTCCAACCCTCTGCCATGGGCAGGGATAATTCCCACCATCCCAGCTTTCTCCGAGCCCCATCCAACCTGCCCTTGGAGATGCTCTGCTGTTCCCACCTCCCTTATTTATCCTTAAACCACTTGGAACTTGAGCCAGCATAGGGAAAAAATCCCAAATATTCCCACCCTGGAAGGAGCATCCAGGCTGGGCAGCTGGAGCTGGGTATCCCACCCTGCTCCCTGTGTCCAGGACACCTCGGACACGCCACGGGGGAGCCGTCGGGATTGCTGAGGAGCCCTCTGGCGCAGGTCGCCTCTCCCTGACAGCTCCGCCGCGTCCCCGGCGCTGATCCCAGGCGACACGCCAAGCGAGGATTGATGAACTCCGCTCTTCCCGCTTTTCCGAGCCTCGGAGAGGAACGGCAGAGCCCGGAGGGGGAGCCGAGGCTAAAAAACCTCAGTTAACATCAAAGTGAAGGATCTGCCGGTGCCGCTGCCGGGGGCAGAGGATGCGCTTTTCCTCCGCAGCCAGACGCGGTGTCGGCTGTCGGGAAGGGATGGTTTTCCCTTTTTTCCCCCCCGGGATGGATGGGAGGACGGGACGGGGATGCTGACTCAGCAGCCGCCGCTCCATCGCCTGGAAAGACGCGGAACGGGCGCTCGGAGCGTCGCGTTTCGCGCTGTGGGGCTGGGCCGAGCTTCCTTTGCCGCCTCCCCTCCCCTTCCCAAGGCGCCGATCCCGATCCGGGATGAGCGATGCGACAGGAATTCGTGCTTGGGCCTGGCTTTTGTCGCATAAATCACGCTCACTGACCCTGGAGTCAGGGATGGCTTCAAGGTCAGCTGGGATTGGGCTTGGAGTTTCCTGGTCTAGTGGGAGATGTCCCTGCACAGGGCAGGGGGTGGTTGGGATAAATAAAATCCCCTCCATCCCAAACAGTTCTAGGATTTAATGGTATCCAAGTGGTAGGAGAGGAGAACTCCACCTCAAATCCCGCTTTAAATCCCTCACCCCTTTATTTAAGTCGCCATTCCCTCTGTGTAACAACTCCTGAGTTGGATTTTTAACTTCCCTGGGTGAAAAAAAAATCCTCGTTTATTCCCGCAATGAGGATGGAGGGAGAGATCAGGGAGCTGAGGGAACAGTTTACAGCAGGATGAGCCAGCTGTGACCCAGCATTCCCACTCCTCTGAATCCCCATCGCCTCCCTCTGGAGCCCTCAAATTATTTTATCCCTGCCTGGGCTTGTGCCTGGAGCTAGCGCTGTTTTTCCCAGATTTCCCGGCTCGCATGAGGTTTTCCCGCTGGGATTAACCCCGGGGAGAGGCAGGCACCGCCTGGAACCGTAGCCCAGAGCTGATCACCTGAATCCCTGCAAAGTTCAGACCGTGGGGACTCAGAGGATGCAGCAATGGGGCTCTGGATCCGCCAGCAGAATTCCCAAGGTTGACCCAAAGCCTCCTCCTTTTCATTAATTTTATGCCTAACCGAGGAGTCAAAGAAATTCTAATTTACACAACACCTGATTCAAAAAGAAATGAGTAATTTTCTTTCTGCTTGGGGTGAAAAATTGCTTGGGCTTGGACACTGAAAAATCAGGGAATCTGTCCTTAAATATTCCTGTTCCTTACCTGGACTCAGGGATGAGGATTTCTGGGGGGTTCTGGTGAATCAGGAAGCAGGGAAAGGCTCTGGATGCCCCTGATACATGCAGGGTAATTATAAATAATGCAGCCAGGGATACTGGGATATTTCCAGGGATTTCTGATGTTCCTTTCTAGGAAGGAATTCTTCCCTGTGAGGAAATGGATGGGGCTGTCCAGAGAATTCTGCCCCATCCCTGGAAGTGTTCAAGGCCAGGTTGGATGGGGCTCGGAACAACCTGGGATAGTGGAAGTTTCCCACGGAAAGGGATGAAATGAGATGGGCTTTGAGATCTCTCAAAGCTCTCTGTGACTTTGAAATCCGGGAGATGCCGCTTGGAATTCTCTCCTTTCCGTGCCTCAGTTTCCCCAGCAGCAGGAGCAGTTCCTCCTTTCTGGAGACTGGAATTGCTCGGGCTTCGCTCCTTTTTACCGAGGCTGGGTTTTCCCAGCTCAGCACTTCCTCGGAGCCAATCCTTGGAGCTGGAGGAGCGCTGTGGGAGCGAGGATGCTCTGGATACCCGAGCCGGGCGGGAGCAGACGGCTTTTTTTTTTCCATGGATGGGCTGATCCTGCAGCCGGGCCCGGGGCAGGGGATGGAGGGGGGGAGCGGATCAATACCGCGGGTAACGGAGAGAGCTGGAATAAGCCGAGCTTTGTAAGTGAAGCCCGAGCTCCCAGGGCTCCCGTTATCTCCAGACATTCCCGGCTGTCTGGATGCTCTCACAATACAGAGACATTCCAACCAGGATATGAGTCAGCTCGCAGGGATCTCTTCCTGATCCGGCCCGGCATCGCTTTGGCGCTGGTGGCTGACGCTGCCCGGCGTGGGGGACACCTCCTTTGGGGACAAGGGAATCCTTTCCTCCCTATCCTTCCTAATTTCCCCTGCATCCCTGTGCTCATCCCAAAGTTATGAGGAAAACAGCCAGGGAAAAGGCACGTGGGTTTATTCCTTAATTTCCAGGCTCTGAGGGTGGCTCAAACAATTTTCCTGGTCCACAGGGCTTTTGGTTTTATCCGTGAAATCCATAGAAGAGGAGAAGGAGATGGAAAGACCCTCCCCCAGACCGACTGGTTTTTGCCCAGTAAAATCCAGTTATAAAGCACAACAAGGAAAGCTGGGAAGGTTTGTGTTCCTCAGTTGTGCCTCATCCAGGTCTCCTGGCCACATTCCCGTGCTTCCCAGTGGCTCCAGTTTGGGTATCAGCCCCTAGGCCTGTCTAACCAGTCCAAGCTGGGATTGGGAGAAGAAAACAGCTGGATTTTGGGCCTTGATCCGTGTCCTGTCCCTAACCAGGAGAAAGGCAAGGATGGACCAGCAGAGAATTCCAAGAGTTTTCTCCCTGTTGCCAACGATTTGTACTCTCGAACCAGCGTTTTTCCATCTCTGTTATGGCAGTGGATGGATTTTTTTTCCCTTAGAATGTGCCTGTTATCCACGAAAAATTTCAACATCCCGGAGCAAGGAATTCCTTGCGTGTGGGAGGCAACAACCAAAAGGGAGGGGAAAACTTTCCTGAGACCTGGAAAAATCAGTCCAGTTGTGAAAAGGGAAGAGCCGTGAAATCCGAGCTGCTCATCCCAACAATCACTGGGAGGGATCCACACAGGCTCTCCCAAAATTAGGAGCTCTTCACCCTTCCCCTAAACGTTTTCGATCTTCCACAACATATTTGGGAATAAACAAAAATATGGGCCGGGGGATTTTTTTTTTTGGCACGATGTTCCAGCCGTTTCCCTGCTCCTCCTTTCTCCCCCCCACCTCCCAACCTCTTCCCATCTCATTTCCTCGGGAGCCAAAGGAATCTGTCTGCCTGATGGATGGCTCCTGACAAGCCGAGAAGCCAAAGATCACATGTCAATAGGGCCATAATTAGGAGAATTGAGCCCTGTCAGGGGCCTCCCGGAAATTTATCTGGAATCAATGGCCAATAGGGTGGAAGGAATGAAGATGTGGGAGTGTTTGCTTTGGAGCTGCCACGGATTTTTTACACCCTGTCTGCGCAGGGGATCCTGCCGGGCCGGGCCTTTCCTGCTGCCTGAAAGAGGGGAGGATTATGGAATTAGACATGGAGATCTGCCCTGGCACCCGCTGACCCTTCTGGGGGATGTGGCCGCAACCCCCCGGAGCAGGAACAGCGAGAGGGGAAAGTGGGATAGAGGATGGAATTCAACATTCTGAATGTTCTTCCAGTGGGAAAGAGCGTGGCAGAAATCCCAGGCATAGAGTGGGAATTTGGGGATATGGAGGGAATTTTAGGAAATGTGCCCAAATCCCTGCAATGTTCCCAAATCCCCCCAAACACCCTCCATGTCCCCAAATTCTTCCAATGTCTCCAAATTCCCTCCCCATCCTCGAATTCCCCCCAATCTCCCTGAATTCTGACCCTGTGTCCACATTTCCCTTCGTCCCCAGATTCCCCCCCAATGCCCCCATTTTCCCACATCCCCAAATTCCCACTCCCACACTTGGGACCCCACACGAGGGTTTTGGATCCAGCCAGGGATGCAGGATGGGAGAGGAGAAGCTGAGGGGACAAGGACATTGTCACCTCCCATCCACAGCTGAGACAGGGCTGGAGTCTTGTCACTCACAAATTAAACCTGGACTAAATCTCCAAGTGAGGCTCAGCCTGTCATGGTTTTCCAGGGATAGTACTGCCAAAAAAAAAGTTGGGATTTTTAGGAATTGCCTTCCTCTGGAGGCTGCTGGGGCACTGCAGGGATTTTTTCCCACTGCTCTCCCCACACCTGTGGCACTTTCTGGATGTCCCTGTATCCCGAATCTCCTGTGGTGTCCTTGGCACTGGTGAAGGACTGGGGGGGATTTGCACTTCCTTGGGCTGGGGCTGAATCCTTTCTGCAATTCCAGGGTTTGAAGGCAAAGGAAAGCTTGGAATGCCCTGGGAAGCCCTTCAGCATCCGCTTTGTTGGTGCAGGGGTCAATGGCCTGGCCCCAAAACTGTTGAACCATGAAAACAGCTGAGGTTAAAGCCAGGAATCCTTTGGAAATGCTTTTGGATACCGGGCAGGATGGAGCTGGAATCACACAAACCAGAGAGGAGCAGCAGGCAGGGGATTGATCCCTCCCTGCCTGGGGAATGATGCTGGGATTGGGATATTGGGGTGCCACACTGTGGTGTTTCTATCCCAGGATTGAAATAAACCGAAGAAAACCTTTGGAATTCCAGCCTTGTGCTCCCCATTGCTCCAGGGGTCCACCCCGCTTCCTATCCATGGATTTCACCCCCAGGGAGCAGCAGGAATTCCACGCTCCCTGCTCTGAGCTCATCCAGCTTGCCCATCCCACAAACTCTGCTCCTGCTCACCCAGCCTGCAAAAACAAAGCTTGGAAAAACTCCCGGGGATTAGGGCTTCAAATCAGTGAAATCATCGTTGGGAATTAGGGATCAGAAAGGCTCTCCCAGCCTGATTTTGTCACGGCAGCATCCTCATGCCTCCTCCACGGCCAAAATCCCAACTTTTCCTCACATCCCAGTGTATCCACAGCCCTTGTTGAGATTAATTTCATTTCTGAAAACCCCACAGGATTATAGGGAAAAAAAAAAAAAAAACAGGGAAAGGGGAAGGATCCAGAGCCTTCCAAAGGCCGTGGATACCACAGAGCTCCTAATTTATTGCCTCTGTAATTGGGGTTAATTACTGGTGACCAAATTTATCTTCTCGCCTCTCATTAATCCCAAACACAAAAGAACCCTGTTTGCAATCAATCGCTGTTTAATTACAGCACAATAGCTGCCTCCCGAGATCGAAATCCCGGCTGGCTCCGGGTCTTGAGGAGGATGGGGAGTGGAAAAATGGAGGGTGAGGGTGCCAGCCGGGATTGGCTTTGTGTGTTCCAGGGATTTGTGAAATGCGGGGAGAGGAGTGGGGGAAGTCTCCTCGTCCTGGTCGAAGGATCAGGGCGTGGCTTTCAGCTGGGGAGGAATGAGAGGGAACGACCTCGGGTTCCACCTGGGGAGGTTTAGGCTGGATATTTGGAAAAAAATATGGAAAAGGTTGTCAGGCCCTGGAAAATGCTGCCCAAACAAGTGGTGGAGTTCCCATCCCGTGAGGAATTCCAAAGCCATGGAGAGGCGGGATTCAGGGATAGGGGTTAATGGGGGAGTTGGCAGTGCTGGATTAATTTGACTCGACGGTCTTCAAGGCCTTTTCCAACCTAAAGGATTCCATGATTTTGAGATTTGGATGGAAAACGTGTTCCATGTGAAACCTTTCAGGGAATACTTGGTCCACCCTCAGCCTGAGAACAGCGGGAATGGAAATTCCTTCTTCAAGGAGAACAAGGAAACAAGGTCCCAGCACGTCCCAGGGCTTTGTTGTTTGAAGGAGTTTGAGGAGACAAGGAGATTCCCAAAAGGACATGGAAAGTGAGGAAGAAGGGGGGGAAAATAATGGGAATTGTGGGAAAACTCTTATTTCTGCAGGCAAACTCCAGTTTCCCATCCTGGATCCCCCCCATTCCTGGGGATAGAACTCAGCAGCCCCAGGACCACACCTGAAATCTCCAAATCATTATTTTTTCGCCAGGAGAAACACTTCCTTGGCATTGGTATCCTGTCCTACTCCCCTCATTTATCCCGATAAATGTTCTGGATTAAACAAACTCCCCTCCCCGCCCATCCCTCCCTCCCCATTCCTAAGGAGCCATCAATCTCCAGGATTATTGAGCCCGGTTTGGGAGTTAGTGGGGTGTTGAAAACGCTCCGCTCTTCCCTTTATCACTCTCAGATCAGTCCATCGGATGGGAATCCATCAGGGAAAATTATGGGAGAGGCTGCGCTGATCTATGGCTCCCTGTTCCCGGATCAATCCAGCTCTTTCCCCTCTTCCAGCTTGGGGGCTGTGAGGATCCAGGGCTGGCCACGCTTGACTCCCTTCTCTTCAAACACCACATCCATCAACACTTCCCGTTCCTGCAAGGATTTCGTCCTGGAAATGGGATAAAANCCCACTGCTCTCCCCACACCTGTGGCACTTTCTGGATGTCCCTGAATCCCAAATTTCCTGTGACGTCCTTGGCACTGGAGAAGGATTGGGGGGGATTTGCATTTCCTTCGGCTGGGGCTGAATCCCTTCTGCAATTCCAGGGTTTGAAGGCAAAGGAAAGCTTGGAATGCCCTGGGAAGCCCTTCAGCATCCGCTTTGTTGGTGCAGGGGTCAATGGCCTGGCCCCAAAACTGTTGAACCATGAAAACAGCTGAGGTTAAAGCCAGGAATCCTTTGGAAATGCTTTTGGATACCGGGCAGGATGGAGCTGGAATCACACAAACCAGAGAGGAGCAGCAGGCAGGGGATTGATCCCTCCCTGCCTGGGGAATGATGCTGGGATTGGGATATTGGGGTGCCACACTGTGGTGTTTCTATCCCAGGATTGAAATAAACCGAAGAAAACCTTTGGAATTCCAGCCTTGTGCTCCCCATTGCTCCAGGGGTCCACCCCGCTTCCTATCCATGGATTTCACCCCCAGGGAGCAGCAGGAATTCCACGCTCCCTGCTCTGAGCTCATCCAGCTTGCCCATCCCACAAACTCTGCTCCTGCTCACCCAGCCTGCAAAAACAAAGCTTGGAAAAACTCCCGGGGATTAGGGCTTCAAATCAGTGAAATCATCGTTGGGAATTAGGGATCAGAAAGGCTCTCCCAGCCTGATTTTGTCACGGCAGCATCCTCATGCCTCCTCCACGGCCAAAATCCCAACTTTTCCTCACATCCCAGTGTATCCACAGCCCTTGTTGAGATTAATTTCATTTCTGAAAACCCCACAGGATTATAGGGAAAAAAAAAAAAAAATCAAGGAAAGGGGAAGGATCCAGAGCCTTCCAAAGGCCGTGGATACCACAGAGCTCCTAATTTATTGCCTCTGTAATTGGGGTTAATTACTGGTGACCAAATTTATCTTCTCGCCTCTCATTAATCCCAAACACAAAAGAACCCTGTTTGCAATCAATCGCTGTTTAATTACAGCACAATAGCTGCCTCCCGAGATCGAAATCCCGGCTGGCTCCGGGTCTTGAGGAGGATGGGGAGTGGAAAAATGGAGGGTGAGGGTGCCAGTTGGGATTGGCTTTGTGTATTCCAGGGATTTGTGAAATGCAGGGAGAGGAGTGGGGGAAGTCTCCTCGTCCTGGTCGAAGGATCAGGGCGTGGCTTTCAGCTGGGGAGGAATGAGAGGGAACGACCTCGGTTTCCGCCTGGGGAGATTGAAGCTGGATATTTGGAAAAAAATATGGAAACCCTGGAAAATGCTGCCCAAACAAGTGGTGGAGTTCCCATCCCGTGAGGAATTCCAAAGCCATGGAGAGGCGGGATTCAGGGATAGGGGTTAATGGGGGAGTTGGCAGTGCTGGATTAATTTGACTCGACGGTCTTCAAGGCCTTTTCCAACCTAAAAGATTCCGTGATTTTGAGATTTGGATGGAAAACGTGTTCCATGTGAACCCTTTCAGGGAATACTTGGTCCACTCTCAGCCTGAGAACAGTGGGAATGGAAATTCCTTCTTCAAGGAGAACAAGGAAACAAGGTCCCAGCACGTCCCAGGGCTTTGTTGTTTGAAGGAGTTTGAGGAGACAAGGAGATTCCCAAAAGGACATGGAAAGTGAGGAAGAAGGGGGGGAAAATAATGGGAATTGTGGGAAAACTCTTATTTCTGCAGGCAAACTCCAGTTTCCCATCCTGGATTCCCCCATTCCTGGGCACAGAACTCAGCAGCCCCAGGACCACACCTGAAATCTCCAAATTGGTCTTTTTTTTCCGGGAGAAACATTTCCTTGGCATTGGTATCCTGTCCTACTCCCCTCATTTATCCCGATAAATGTTCTGGATTAAACAAACTCCCCTCCCCGCCCATCCCTCCCTCCCCATTCCTAAGGAGCCATCAATCTCCAGGATTATTGAGCCCGGTTTGGGAGTTAGTGGGGTGTTGAAAACGCTCCGCTCTTCCCTTTATCACTCTCAGATCAGTCCATCGGATGGGAATCCATCAGGGAAAATTATGGGAGAGGCTGCGCTGATCTATGGCTCCCTGTTCCCGGATCAATCCAGCTCTTTCCCCTCTTCCAGCGTGGGGGCTGTGAGGATCCAGGGCTGGCCACGCTTGACTCCCTTCTCTTCAAACACCACATCCATCAACACTTCCCGTTCCTGCAAGGATTTCGTCCTGGAAATGGGATAAAATATCCGCCGAGTCAAACAAGGTGGAGGCGGAATTCCTCTTGGGACCTCAGCTCCCGACTGGTGCCACTTGCTGACATTTATTGCGTTTAAGATTTGAGTGGATTCAGGGATTATGAGCAGCCAAAATCTGGGCTGTGCTGGAAATTCCTCATATCCCAAAATTCGGCTGCTCTCAGGATGGTGCTGAGGTGGTTTGTCCGCCCTGGGGTCCGGAGTCGGGACCAGGAGCTGCGTTTGGAGCTGTTTTTCCACCTGGGCATTCCCAATCACCCTCTTCCCATGCCCTGTGCGGATCCAGAGGGAAGAGCACCACCTACTGAGTCTCCCTCACCTCTTCCTTCCTTCCTTCCTTTTTTTTTTCCCCCCCATTTTTTCCTTATCTTGATCTATTTTATTCCTATTCGTGTTATTTGCTTCTCCCTGAGAAAGTCAGGAGCGCGTTTAACTCCAAGGAACCCTCCTGATCTCTCCAGACATTTCTGCTTGCTCTGATTTTCTTGTGATAATGAGACTTCCTTGGGGTCTTTCTGATTCCTGCCTTCGGGAATTACCGGCACCTTCAGCCTGATGCCTCCCCAGATCCAGGTTTTTCTCTTGGAACAAGAGTGGGAAACAAGAGAAATTAGGCAAATTTTGCCTCAAAATCTGAATTTAAGCTAAATATTGGAGAAATTCATACATCAGAAATAGATGCAGGAGTACATTCCTCTGGGTGGATTTTTCCATTTGGACATGTCCCTGGATGTGTTTTGGCCAAGGATTTAGGGAATTAGCTGGAGACTTTCACACCTGGGTTCAGTTCCCATCCTTTTAATATTGATTAAACACAGAAAAATTCCTCAAAAACAGAGTGGGAGAAACATAGAGAAATCCACTCTGGTGTTCCCTGAATATTTTTAACTGGGAGATGATCCAACTTTTTAGGGAAAAGACCTCAGCCATGTTATCCCAAAGCCCTTCATTTGCATCCAGTGCCAAATTAAACTCATTAAACATCCTCTTGTTATTTTTCCCTGTTTGCTTTGTTTGTTTGAGCCACGGAAGTGTTTGTGTTTCTCCCAAAGGGAACTGGGTTGGGAATTGGCGCAGGATGTTTTGTAAGGATTTACAAATCCCCTGAGTCCCCTCAGCTGCTTCCAAAGGTCTCCGCACTGTGGATATCCCAGGAAGAACTTGGTGGGAAGTGGGAATGAGGAGATCCTTGTCAGCCCTCAACATTATCTATTTCCTGCTTCATATCCCACCTAAAGCTGAGTGGCACCAAATCTTTCCACTGGGGAAAAAAAAGCCCCAAATGTGGCATCCCTATGGATCAAATGCGATCTGTGAGGAATGACTGGGGAAAACCGGGAGATCGTTTATCCCAGGGAATGAAGGGAGGTGGGATAACAGCCGGCAATTATGTAAGAGGCTGCTGCAGGAAGGGGAGGGACACGTTTCCCTGTGTGTAGGACAAGGAATAAGGAGCTTAAGAGCCAGCAAAGGAGATTTAGAGCTGTGGGATAGAGGAGGGCTGGGATTAATTGCTGGGAGGAGGGGAAGGGTGGGATCTCCAGGGATGGAGTTTGGAGGACAAATGTGTCAAGAAGGGCTTAAAGAGAGTGGATTCAGCCACGGGACAGGAGGCAGGGAAGATAAACATCCACCTGGATTTTTTTTCCCCAGTGTTTCAGGTGGCTCACAAGGCAACATAAGTGGATTCTGGGATTTCCGGGGTGGGATGGGGGGTTTGGCAGTTTGGGAATTTCTCCTCTGGGAGGCTCCTGCTCATTCCTTGGAATGAGCCACGAGCTGCCTCTCCAAAGATTTCCCTGCCATCACTTTCCCCAGCTCCAAAGATCCCAGGGTGACCTGGGATGTGTGTTCAGAGAATCCTGGAATGGTTTCGTTTGGAAGGGGCTTTAAAAATCCTACAATTCTCACTCCCTGCCATGGTCAGGGACAACTTCCACTATCCCAGGTTGGTCATCCAGTCAAGGCCTTGGACACTTCCAGGGATGGGGCATCCACACTTTTCTGGGCATCACATCTCAGCCTCTTTCCCATCTTTCCCCCTTGGGGGCTGGAAATGGTTTTTGGGCGGGAATCATCCAGCCAAGCTGGGGTGATCGGAAAAAAAACCCAGCAAAAACTGGAGACAACCCTCACTTCCAGTAATTCCCAGGGAAGGGTGTCAGCCATGATTTCTAGGAGCCACACGCTGCAGAAAGCAGGGAATTGCTGGCAGCACTAATGAAGTTACGGCCATCCGGTGATTGGGTTAGGAGATCCTCCGGGAGCGGCCGGCGAGGGGATGGACGGAAAGCAGAACGGGAATTAAATTGCATTTCATTTCAATTTGGCCATAAATTTGATGATTTCGTCAGATAAGGAGTAAAGGGGGGAGGGAGGAGAGGAAGAGGGAGGGATCTGCAGGCAGGGGAGGGAGCAGGACACGAGGAATGACATCGTTCCCGGTTTGTAGGTCATCCATCAGAAGTGCCCAAGGTTTTATGGATGGGACGTAAATCACCCGCTCCCTATGGATTATCCACTCTGGTGATAAAGGTTGGGAATACAGGTTATTGAACTGTCCTGGGATTTATGGGAGAGGATGCAGTGGGTGAAGAGAGG
The DNA here is from genome assembly GCA_013398995.1 of Alaudala cheleensis. NCBI lineage: Eukaryota > Metazoa > Chordata > Aves > Passeriformes > Alaudidae > Alaudala > Alaudala cheleensis. The sequence continues at coordinate 34,258 of VWYE01015133.1, forward strand.
AGATGGGATCATCATGGGATGCTCCAGTTGACAGCAGTGGTTGGTGCCACCCGAGTCATCTGCTGAGCTGTGGATGTGTCACCGGGGTGGAGACGCTGCCAGGTCAGATGTGAGGCACGAGCCAATGAGAATTCCCGGTTTTGGATGCATCCAGAGGGACCTGGACAATCTTGAGAGACAAAGCCATGGGAATCTCATGAGGTTTAACAGAGCCAAGCGCTGGTGCTGGAATTGAGTGAGAGAGAGTCAATCCCGGGATCGATCCAGGCTGGGGGTGAGCAGCCTGGAGAAAACTTCTCACTCTCCACAATTCTCGGAAAAGAGGGGACAGCCAGGATTGGTCTCTGCTCCCAGGGAACAAGGGACAGGACAAGAGGGAACGGCCTCAAGCTGTGCCAGGGGAGCGTCAGGTTGGACATCAGGAGGAATTTCTTCATGGAAGAGGTTGTTAAGCATTGGAAGGGGATTCCCAGGGAGGTGTTGGGGTCCCCACTCCCAAGGGACACCTGGATGTGTCACTCAGTGCTCTGGACCGGTTGACAAATTTGGAATCAATCACAGCTTGGACTCAGTGATCTTGGAGGTGTTTTCCAGCCTCATGGATTCTGGGATTCGGTGGTTCTTTGTTGATGCTGAAATTGTCTGGGACACTCCCAACCCCCGGATCTGCACGATCAAAGCTACAAAGCCGCGCTCTGGACGAGACCTCTTGGATCTCAGCTGGGATCGATGATCCCACGGGACACACCGCCACATTCCCACATTCCTGCTGCACCTGGCTGCCGCGGGGACGGGATATGGATGAGCTGTGCTGAGCCCGGGATCTGTTTTGTGCTGGTCCAGCAATGCCAAATGTGACAGGAGCTTGGCCTGCCCTTGAGGCCAAAGCTTTTAAACTCGGCCTGAGAGAGAGGCCAAAGATATTCCCCATCAATCTTTAACCCCGGAGCTCCAGCTGCAGCAGGAATGGGAAGGAGCTGGATTCCAGCAGTTTGGCGGTTTTGTGAGCATAATTAATCCCCACCATTGCCAGGAATTCCTGTGTAGTCATACAGGATTTCCACCCATATTTGGGATATTCCTCTGGAGAGCGCAGACGGGAATCTGGTTCAAAAGGAACCTTCAGTGGGACTTCCTCATGTTCCAAGTGAGGGATTAGAAGCGTTCCCAAAATAATGACTGGGAGATACAAGGGGGGGAAAAAAAATAATGCCGGGATCTATTTCACACGCACAATAATTTACTTTTAGATGTGCAGTAAAGATTTTATATGCACAATAATTTACTTTTACACGTGCAATGATGTTTTTACACATAGAATCATTCATTTTTATGGATAAAAGCCGACCAATTAAAAACCCGGGTGTTAAACATCCCTCCCACCCATCCTGAAGGATTTGTTTTGGAGTAAAACTTCACCCAGGCCCAACATCAACACTTTTGCGCGGGATTACAGTTGCTTTTCCAGCTTTTCCAGCTGGTTCCATGTGCTGCACCTGACTCTATTCCAGCCCACCCTCGCAGGAAGTAGGAGCAGCTCCATGGGCCATTGGAAAGGGATGTGAGGGCCACATCACCGGGATTGTCACCTGGTTTTCCCCATGATCTGTTCTGATCAGCTCCCTGAATCTGTGGGAGGAAATCAGCCCCAGCAGGAAGAGATGAAAAAACATTTACGGGATCATGGAATCACGGGATGGTTTGAATCGGAAGGGATTTCCAAGGTTATCTCATCCATGGGCAGGGACAACTTCCACTATCCCAGGTTGCTCCAAGCCCTGCCCAACCTGGCCTTGGACACTTCCAGGGATGGGGCAGCCACAGCTTCTCTGGGAATTCCATTCCAGGGCCCTCACCACCTCCACATGGAAAAATTTCTTCCCAATATCCCTGCTTCCAGTCTGAAGCCGTAGTGGTGGGATTTTCCATGAGTGGAGGAGCTGAGAGATTGCAAGAACAACTTAAAGGCTCCGAAGGGTCCACACAGCTCAGAGGAAAAGAGATAAAGCCATGAGAAATTCCAGCTGTAGAAGGATCAATGGGAAAACTTTGTCCAGAAACCTCAGATCTGCTTCCATCTTTTTTTTCCATGAATCTCTTCACTTGGCCAAGTCAGATGAGGTTGGAGCTTCCATTTCTCAGGTGAATATTTTGATCAGTTTAGGGGGTCTGTGTTCCCTCAGTTTTTCCTGCATATTTAATTCCATATTTAAATGGGATACACTTTGGATCCCTTTATCCAGGATGGAGGAATAATCTCCAGGAAGTTGAATAGAAAGGGAATTATATCCGTGTTGTCTGTGAGGCTTCATCTCCATGGAAAACCCTCTGCTGCAGTGAACCGGCAAATTCACTGCCCATAGTTAATTTCGGGATGATCTGAAGGAATAAAAGGACTGAAGAAATTGAGGAAAGCTTCCCAACATTCCGGAATCCGGTGGATTAAACGCCCCAGCTCAGGCCAGAGGGTCACCTCCAAGCGGAGCTGTCCTGGTCACGCTGAGCCTTTGGCAGTGGCGGCTCAGTTCCTTGGAGTGGGAATCTCAAATTACTGCAAACCTGGCGGATTCCATGGAAGAAGAGGTGGAAGGCTCTGGAAATAGAAATAATAGTCCCCAGTCCAGGAAAAAAAAAAAAAAAGAGGTTCACAGGATCTTTTCTTGGGACAATTTGGGAGAAGAGGGAAGGAAAAGAGGAAGGTGGATGGTCAAGTGTAACAAAGCAGCAGAAACTGAAACACTTTCCCTTGGAGAAATCCCAATCCTGATAAAAATGAACTGGTTTCGAGTTCATAAATGTTCAGTGGGAGCCTGATGCTGCAGGAAGTGGAAAAATTCATTTTTGTGCAAAATTTCTGTTTTTTCAAGGAAAAAACATGCTTCTGTGGAAGGTTTTGTTTTTTGGAGGATCCTCTTCCACCCTCTTAGACCCCTCAAATGCTCAAGGCTCTGGTTGTGGAGTATTTTGAGCAAGGAAATGGGGGAAAATTGGTGAAAGTGCCAAGGCATTGGGAAATCCGATGGAAAAACGATCTGGAAATGGTTATGGATCTATGTCCCAATAGAAGGGGTGGGAATTCTGCTGGTTGGTGGTGTCTGCACTTGACAACACTTCCCAAACAAAAGGGATTTACCTGCAAACCATCCTAAAAATCATCTCATCCCAACTCCCTGCCCATTCCACTATCCCAGCTTGCTCCAAGTCCCATTCTGGAACAATTCCAAGGATGGGGCAGCCACAGCTTCTCTGGGAATTCCATTCCAGGGCCTCACCAGCCTCAGAATTAGCTCACAACAGCTCCTTGATTATTTTTCAGGGATCGTGGAAAACTAAAATCTCCTGAAGGACGATTCAGCTGATTAAAAAAAAAAAAATAAAAAAATAAAAAAAGGGAATGGTAAAATGAGAATGATGAAAAGGGATGGTTAAAAAACAACCAAAGTGCCCCCAAAAGGGTCATTTCCACACCAAGAGTGACACTGGTTTGAAAAACTGGCCTAGAGGCAAAGGGACAGTGACAAGGGACACATCAAATTGGGGGGGAAAAAAGGAATAAAGGACATTGGATTTGCACAAAAAATGGAGAAAAATCAGTGAGATGAGCAAAAAAGCCAGGAGAGGCTCTGGCCAGTAGAGCTGAGGCCAGCAAAGAGTTGAAATACTTTGGGAACAGAAGGAGCTATAATAACCCCGGTATTGATTCCTCCTTGGAAAGGAAATGTGCAAAGCAGGCATTTTCCGGGGATATTTGTTTTGTATTTGGAGGGAAAAGCAGATTTGTTCCTGATTAAAGGGAAGGGATGGTTTACAGGGCTGGCATTTCGTGGGGAACATTCCAAGTAGCCCCTCTCAAAAATACACTCAACGTGCTAAAAACAGGGATTAACTTTGTCCAGGTGTTTTCTAGGATGCGTCCAAGAAGAACCAGGCATTGGAAGAATCTCGTTTTTGAGATCCCAAGGCAGGGAAATCCAAGGGACAAGAGGAAAACCGATGTCGTGTCAGTCTGCTGAGGGATGGGAATGACTTGGTTAATTATTGCCTGCCATTGATTCCAGGCAAAATGAGGGAACACCTCAGCAGGACTCGATTAATAAGGAATTACAGGAACATGATGCTAATCAGCAGGGGGTTATGGGAAATCGGTCTTGTCAAATTAAGCAGCTTTTATAAACGCAATTAGAAGAGGGAGGATAATTAACGAACTTGCAGAGGGTTGGGATTGAGTCGCTGGGGAGGAGACGCCGAAATCCAGAAGTTTTGGTTCCAAAAAAAAAGGCGTTTGGGAAGCGGGAGGAACAACGGGAGTTGTATCCATCCCTGGAATCCCAACCCTTTAACCACAACATTCACAAAGCACAACGATATCCAAGTAATATCCACGCGGGCTGTGAGATCCAAAGCCTTGGGAAAGGTGGTGGTTTTTGACACTCGAGTCCATGCACTGATGAAGAAATAAACTCCAAGGTGGCTCCCCAGGATGAAGGCAGCAGGTGGCTGTGTCCTGTCACCAAAAGGGACAATTGGGACACGTTTTGGTGTTGTAGGTTGGAACCTAAATAAATTTAGGATAAATTGGCTCTGTGTTGCCCTCCCTTCCCTGTTGTCCCACCCTCCCGAGTCCAGAGGAGGTCACTCCGTTGATCAAGGGACTGCAGCCCCTCTGCTCTTCTGGGAGAGTTGGGAATGTCCAGCCTGGAGATGGTAAGGCTCCGAGGAGACCTTCCGGTGCCTAAAGGGGCTCCCAAAGAGCTGGAGAGGAACTTTGGACAAGGGATGGAGATTTTGGGAAGGAATTCTTCCCTGTGAGAGCAGTGAGACCCTGGCACAGGTTTCCCAGAGAAGCTGTGGCTGCCCCATTCCTGGAAATGTTCAAGTCCAGACTGGATGTGGCTTGGAGCGACCTGGGATAATGGAAGGTGTCCCTGCCTGTGGCAGGGGAGGTGGAACTGGATGATTTTTAAGGTCCTTCCAACCCAAACCATTCCATGATTCCATGATCCCGCGACTGAGCTGTTGGAGCCTGCTTTGGGTGGTGACTGATGGGGTCACCCCTGTGGTGTCGGACAATGTCCTCCCAAAAGGAGAAATCTCCTCTCCCCAGGCTGCAGGATGAACACATTCCACAAATTTCAACCTCAGACCTCTGTAGGCTGTGCTTCCTTCTTGGAATCATGGAACAGTTTGGGTTGGAAGGGACTTTAGGGATCACCAACCTCCAACCCCTTGCCATGGGCAGGGACACCAGAATTCCTGTAGGATTGGATGTGACTGACAGGCCACATCCTAAGGGCTGATCCTGATGGGGAATTCAGGAGTGCCAGGCCGTGTCCCTGATTTCTGATCGACCTGCTCCATCCCCTCTCCCATCCCCATGCATCTTCCCCTCCCGCACTCCATAAAATCCTCTCAATTGAGACGCTCTGGTTTATTTGGGCTGCGAAATCCACTTAAACCATTTTAATTTGTCTTGTTTGGATATGGGCATCATTTGGATCGTGTTTTATGGGCACCCGGATCATTTTCCTTCCTGTAAATCGTCCCTTTAGTTACTGAGGCTTCTGGGAAGTTGTAAATCCTCCCTCCCATCTTTTCCATGGAGTTTACGTTGTTTTACAGCTTCATTAATAGGTTCTCTCCCAGCGAGGTTGATGAAAGTTATTGACCTAATCATAACCTATTAATTATGACAGTAAATCCCACTCTTAGAAATGTTTTACTGAGCAAATGTTACTCGGAAAATCTGCGGGTTAAACTGCAGATCCAAGAACTTTAAATCTCCCATTCACTGCCCCAGTCATGGAGCCTCGGGAGAAGCTTGTGGAGTGCTGCTGGCTTGGGAATTTTTCATTTAGGGAGAAATCTGTTTTCCTAAATATTTACATGTTTGAATCCAATATGGAAACTGAGGTGCATCCAATTCTCCCTCTGGCTCTTAGAATCATGGAATCATTTAGGTTGGAAAAGCCCTCAAGTCCAATTGTTCCCCAGCAGAAGCCACCACTAAACCATGTCCCCAAATGCCACATCCACATGGCTTTAAAATTCCTCCAGGAATAGTGACTCAACCATTGCCCTGCCCCAGTGCTTGGTAATCCTTTCCTTGAAGGAATTCTCCCTGATATCCCACCTAAACCTCCCCTAGTGCAAGTTGAAGCCATTTCTTATTTTCCTTTTGTTTTTTTTTACTTTGGGAAAGCACAATTAATAAGGAATTTACTCATTCTATCCATCATAGCCAGGGGAATATTCCAGTTATCTACCCAGAGAATCTGTGGAATCCTCATCTCTGGAAGTGTTCAAGGCCAGGTTGGATGAGGCTTTGTGCAGTCTGGGATAGTGGAAGGTGAAGCTTGGAGTGAAATGATCTTGGAGGTCCTTTCCACCCAAACCATTCTAAGATCCCATGATTTTCCACAATATCATCCAGGACAGGTTTTTTGTTGGAAGAACCCAAAAAACAGCATCCTACACTGGGATCCCCTAAAACCAGGCAAGGAATGTTTCTCTTCCCTAAATCTCTCCCTTCCAGATCCATCACTCCTGTGGGAAGGGCTTCTTTAGGATAAACTCCCTGCAGCTCAGCTGCTGAGCGAGCAGCTCCCTTCTGCATCCCCAAATCCCTCGGGAAAACCACTTTGCTTATGAGGCAGAGAGAGAGGGGTCTCCCGGGGATCCAAGTGCTTCCATCAGCCTTTCGGAGTAGCCATCCGTGGTAGGAACTGCGAGAGGTCCCAGCTGGGCTCCAGGGCCTGGATTAAATAAGCATTAAAAAGTTCGGATTTGCACAGGGAATTCATTGGAGAGGCACACATGGGTATCCACTTATCCAGAAACTTCCACAGGATCCCACCTGTGCGTCCCGATGTGTGTCCGCATATTCCGAGTTCATGCCCCGGACACGCAGTTGATGGCAATAAAAGTGCTCAGAGAGCTTTTTTCCTGCTGGATACCCCAAATTCATGGATGAGCATCCTGCTGTGCAGGTGAGGAGGCTGCAAGGAAGTGGCTCGAAGGGAGGAGGAGATGGGAATAAAGGATGGATATTGCTCTAAATCTCATGGAGAAGTCACAGCAGCACTGTGGGTTTGGAAGGAAAATTGGGAAGAAATTTTTCCCTGGGAGGGTGGTGAGGCACGGGAATAGATTTCCCAGAGAAGCTGTGGCTGTCCCATCCCTGGAAGTGTCCAAGGCCAGGTTGGACACGGCTTGGAGCAACCTGGGATAGTGGAAAATGTCCCTGCCCATGGCAGGGGATGGGACTGGCTGGGCTTTAAGTTCCCTTCCAACCCAAACCATTCCATGATTTTATGATTCCATAAAGATCAAGAAACAGGAGATAAGAGAGAGAAGACGAGGAAGGAATGCAGAGGAATGTGGTGAGGTGGAAAGAGGAAGCTCCTTCCCAAGGCTGTTTAAAATGAAGCTGAGCATGGAAAGATGGAAAAGATGACAAGGATTTTTTTGGGATTTTTGGTCATTTGTAATCAGTTTTCAGTTTCCTGGAGGATTCCCATAATTTTAATATCCTTTTGGAATGACAGACATGCATGGACATAGCACTTAAGTTCCTCTGGTTTCTTGTTGCATCCCCATTTCTGTTCCTGCCACCCCGATGTAAAAATCAGCTCCTTTCCCACCACTTCCACAATTTTCCCTCTTAATTCCCACTGAAACTTCCAGGAAAATTTCCTTCTGGCCATTGCCTGGTGCAGGCTGTGAACTATTTGATTTTTGCTGGAATTGCCCATCGTTTCCACATGCTCTGTGAAACAGTCTCCAAACACATTCCTGGGAATTTCAGGTCTGCTTCCATGATTGCAGTTGGAATAACTCCATGGAATCTGGGAGCCGTGTTGGGATTTACACACAAAGCACAGAGCACTTGGATCAGCCCAGAGAACCCTCCTCACTTCCAGACATATTTTCCATGTGTCAAACACAAGGAATAAGACCTTGTCAGGTGCTTAAATGCCAAGAGGTGTTTTGGATAACAATTTTGTGGGATATATTTTGGAAGTGCTCCATCTCCTTCAGAGCTTTGGTGGAGATGTGAAACAGGGGGAGGAATATTGGATGCTCCATGGTTGGAATCCCAAGGGATAAAAATGGAAAAAAAATATATCAGGCAATAGTAGCCTGAAGAGTGGAAACAATGTGGATTTCTGTCTCCCAACTCCCAGTTATCCAAATTTGTCCTTGGAAATGGTGTTTATGGAGAAAATGGCCTTTTGGCTTGCCCCAGTCCCTGCTCTCTGGAGGAAATCCTGGATATGGGTGTTGAAATGGAAAATGACTTTCCTGATGTGCTTGGATAATTCCCAAGACTCTGTGTCACTGCTGTCATGGCAGAGATGAGGAGTTTTATTCCTCATCCGGGATCCTAATTTTGGAATAGAGGATCAACCACTGGCCTGCAGGAACAGCTCAGCAGGAAAGTCAGAATTCCTCATTGTCCCTCTTCCCTGGTTCAATTCCCAAGCAAGGATGGGATTCCTACTGGTCTGCAGGAGTGGGGCAAAGAAAAGCATCCAAGGTTTGGACACTCTCCAAGCTGGAAAAATCAGAGTTTTGGGAGAAACCACACTTCTTTTAGTAATTAGAAATAATTTCCAACCCCAACTTCCAACTCCCTCCCAATATTCGTTGGCCTTTCATTGGTTAAAAATGAAATAAATTTAAATTAATAATTTATATGAATAATAAGAGTAGTTCATAGCCTCAAATAGACAAATTGCTGGCAAGGTGTCTTAGGAGATGCTGCAATTCCATTCTGGGCTTCCTCATCTTTTTTTCCCCTCTGGATGCCAAGGGATGGAAATGCAGTTCCTGCCTTTGGAATTCTCCCAGCAATGGTAAAGGCAGGATTTTGCCCCAGGGCGCCACAAGCGCCACTAAATATTCCAGAATTGTCATTTTAAGGGATAGAGAGAGGGAAAAGGAAACCCAATGGGAAAGGACAAGGCCTTCAGGAGAAGAATTCAGGCCAGAGGAATCCATGGATGGAAAGAGGAGGAAAGGGAAGAGACAGCAGTGGGAAAACAGGTCCAGGGGGAGGAAATCGGGCAAAAAAGAATTCTGCTGTGTTTTCTGCCCTTGGGCTCAGACCCACACAGCTCACTGAGTGCAATTCCCCCAAAAAATAGCTGGATGGCCTCGGGATGAAGAGAATTCCTGGCGTATCCCTAATTACCCGTGTCTTCAGCACCTCGGACAGCTCCTCCTGATCCTGCGGGATGCATCCAACAAACTCCCTCCACGCCGAGAGACCCTGGTGGAATGACAAGCAGGGAGCAAGTCACCCACGGTTTTTTCCATCCGGCATCCCCTGAGGATGTGGCTGGAGGTCATGGCTGGTGCCGGTGCCGTGAATTCCCGCCCTGGTGCCGCCGTTCCTCCCTGCCAGGCTCATTCCCTTCCGGAAGCGGGGCCGGCCGGCGCAGCCGAGCGCCAGAGCTGTCGAGAGATGAAATCAGAGCTGGCCCGGCTTGGGTTGCAGGCGCGGATTTCTGTTCCCATTAATAATTCAGGGATCCCCCGGGGGGTGGGAGGGTGACATCATGTCCCACCCTTTTCCCACCAGCCACCCTGCTTTTCCCTTCCCTCTTTCCCAGCAGTCCTCTGCATCCAAAGAGTTGGGGACACCTTGGCAAAACACGTTGTGTTACCCCCAAAGACGGTGTCTCCTAGGAATAGAATTCCCAATCCTTGTTTGCCAGAGGCTTGGTCTGCTTCAGCCACCCAGGGAAGGAGGAAAAACCCTGGGAATCATTTTCTGCCTCCAGCCTTTCCCTGGGAAGTTTGGTCATTCCAGGGTGGTTTTACAGAGTCAGGGAAAGCAGTTTAGTGTCACCTCTTTTTGGGAAGGAATNATTGCCTGGTGCAGGCTGTGAACTATTTGATTTTTGCTGGAATTGCCCATCGTTTCCACATGCTCTGTGAAACAGTCTCCAAACACATTCCTGGGAATTTCAGGTCTGCTTCCATGATTGCAGTTGGAATAACTCCATGGAATCTGGGAGCCGTGTTGGGATTTACACACAAAGCACAGAGCACTTGGATCAGCCCAGAGAACCCTCCTCACTTCCAGACATATTTTCCATGTGTCAAACACAAGGAATAAGACCTTGTCAGGTGCTTAAATGCCAAGAGGTGTTTTGGATAACAATTTTGTGGGATATATTTTGGAAGTGCTCCATCTCCTTCAGAGCTTTGGTGGAGATGTGAAACAGGGGGAGGAATATTGGATGCTCCATGGTTGGAATCCCAAGGGATAAAAATGGAAAAAAAATATATCAGGCAATAGTAGCCTGAAGAGTGGAAACAATGTGGATTTCTGTCTCCCAACTCCCAGTTATCCAAATTTGTCCTTGGAAATGGTGTTTATGGAGAAAATGGCCTTTTGGCTTGCCCCAGTCCCTGCTCTCTGGAGGAAATCCTGGATATGGGTGTTGAAATGGAAAATGACTTTCCTGATGTGCTTGGATAATTCCCAAGACTCTGTGTCACTGCTGTCATGGCAGAGATGAGGAGTTTTATTCCTCATCCAGGATCCTAATTTTGGAATAGAGGATCAACCACTGGCCTGCAGGAACAGCTCAGCAGGAAAGTCAGAATTCCTCATTGTCCCTCTTCCCTGGTTCAATTCCCAAGCAAGGATGGGATTCCTACTGGTCTGCAGGAGTGGGGCAAAGAAAAGCATCCAAGGTTTGGACACTCTCCAAGCTGGAAAAATCAGAGTTTTAGGGGAAACCACACTTCCTTCGGTAATTGGAAATAATTCTGACCCCAACTTCCAACTCCCTCACAATATTAATTTGTCTTATATTGGTTAAATATGAAACAAATTTAAATTAATAATTTACAGGAATAATAATAGGAGTTCATCTCCTCAAATAGACAAATTGCTGGCAAGGTGTTTTAGGAGATGCTGCAATTCCATTCTGGGCTTCCTCATCTTTTTTCCCCCTCTGGATGCCAAGGGATGTAAATGCAGTTCCTGCCTTTGGAATTCTCCCAGCAATGGTAAAGGCAGGATTTTGCCCAGGACGCCACAAGCTCCATTAAATATTCCAGAATTGTCATTTTAAGGGATAGAGAGAGGGAAAAGGAAACCCAATGGGAAAGGACAAGGCCTTCAGGAGAAGGATTCAGGCCAGAGGAATCCATGGATGGAAAGAGGAGGAAAGGGAAGAGATGGCAGTGGGAGAACAGGTCCGGGGTGAGGAAATCGGGCAAAAAAAGAATTCTGCTGTGTTTTCTGCCCTTGGGCTCAGACCCACACAGTTCACTGCGTGCAATTCCCCAAAAAAATAGCTGGATGGCCTCGGGATGAAGAGAATTCCTGGCGTATCCCTAATTAACCGTGTCTTCAGCACCTCGGACAGCTCCTCCTGATCCTGCGGGATGCATCCAACAAACTCCCTCCACGCCGAGAGACCCTGGTGGAATGACAAGCAGGGAGCAAGTCACCCACGGTTTTTTCCATCCGGCATCCCCTGAGGATGTGGCTGGAGGTCATGGCTGGTGCCGGTGCCGTGAATTCCCGCCCTGGTGCCGCCGTTCCTCCCTGCCAGGCTCATTCCCTTCCGGAAGCGGGACCGGCCGGCGCAGCCGAGCGCCAGAGCTGTCGGGAGATGAAATCAGAGCTGGCCCAGCTTGGGTTGCAGGCACGGATTTCTGTTCCCATTAATAATTCAGGGATCCCCCGGGGGCGGGAGGGTGACATCATGTCCCACCCTTTTCCCACCAGCCACCCTGCTTTTCCCTTCCCTCTTTCCCAGCAGTCCTCTGCATCCAAAGAGTTGGGGACACCTTGGCAAAACACGTTGTGTTACCCCCAAAGACGGTGTCTCCTAGGAATAGAATTCCCAATCCTTGTTTGCCAGAGGCTTGGTCTGCTTCAGCCACCCAGGGAAGGAGGAAAAACCCTGGGAATCATTTTCTGCCTCCAGCCTTTCCCTGGGAAGTTTGGTCATTCCAGGGTGGTTTTACAGAGTCAGGGAAAGCAGTTTAGTGTCACCTCTTTTTGGGAAGGAATAGAGAAAGACCCCAGAAAAATTCCGAGTAGAAAGAAAAGTCCTGAGTTTCACAGACAATTGGCAAAGAAGGATCCTGCGGTGTGGAATAGTGCTGGGATTTTTTCCTGCTGGTTCATGGTGGGAGTCCCGGTTGTGTCTGTGGTTGTGGAGATTGTCACTGTCACTAAGGGAATCCTTTCCTTCAGATCCCTCTTTCCTTCAGACCTGGAGCTCAGACATCCACACAACCAAACCTGTGGGAACACGGCATTTTTGGGAGCGTCCCCACATGGCCCCTCTTCCACACTGAAATTCATGACCCTTGTGGTGGGAATGGTGGTATTAGAGGAGACAGGGGTTGGAAAACATCTTGGAAGGATCCAGAGAAACCATTAGGTCACGTAATCACAGAATGGGTTGAGTTGGAAGTGACTTTAGGAGTTACCTAATTCCAACTCTCTCCAGGAACTGGGGGCCTTCCACTAGACTGGGAGCCCTCTCCAGCCTGGCCTTGGACACCTCCTTAGATCTCTAAATATTGTCTGGACACTTGGCCAGGATTGTGTGAGAAACACAACAAGGAGGGAACAACAGAAGTCCTCCCCTGTGTGATTTGTGGAACCCTTCCTGCACTTTTTGGGACTCTCAGATACCCCAAAGTTTACTCCTTATTTTCCTTTTTGTTTTTTTTTTTTCTTTTTTTTTTCCCTCTCTGCAAAGTGCATTTTTCATATGGAATTATTCCTGGGGAGCTTTGGGATCCACCTGGGTCAGTCCTGTCCCACCATAACCACCCGGCAGAAATTTCAACCGTGGCCAGGCCTGAGGCGTCGTGTCATTTAGAAATTCCCAACAACTGGATTTGCCCCCGGAGATGGGCCTGAAGGATGGATTTGAGCCAGCTCCATCATGGGCATGGGGTGTGCTCATCCCCAAATCACCCACGGCTGAAGGGTGATGGGGACTTCAGCTGCTCCATTTGTGTCCTAAGAAACATGGATGAGGAATTTCTCTGGATTTGGAAAGGGGTTTGGAACTTCCAATAAATCTTCATCCCTTCCTTTCCCAAATTCCTCTTTTTTTAAAGCTTTATTAAGGGAAGAAGGGCTTTTCTGGACCTCTGCCATGAAGCGTCTCTACCCTTCTTTCAGCACAGCCCAGAGGAATTCCCTGCAGACTCCAAACCAGCTGAACTTCCCTAATCTCCTCTTATCCCATGTTATTCCTCTCCTGAGTGTCTCCTGGTCTGGAATCAGGCCCTGCATGGTTCATTTTCCCCCTGTTTAATTTCTCGACCTCCTCTTCTTCCTCAAGGATTCCGAGTGTTAACGCACAGAAACCCCGGCTGAGCTGTCTGATTTATCCATCTCCTCACCTTGACTTTATTTCCCGGTCGCAATTCCAAGTGCTAATGTTACATTCCTGGTTTAAGTGTCTGATTTATCCACCCTCACCTCCCCCCATTACTTCATGTTACGGGTTTGAAATGTTAATTCCAACAATAAAAGTTTTACGCCCCCGGTGCTTTCTGCGCTAACGTGGGGACATTATTTCCTAGGACGAGGGTTTTAAAAGCTAATGTCCTAATGCTGCTTTAATTGTGGGATTTATTCCTGCTAAGGCAGCTCCTGGAAGCACGTGGGGGTAGGAGGAAATCCGTGCCCAGTGGCCAACGTCTCTCCTGGTGTTTGGTGGGAAGAGCAGATTCCTGAATCCAAGCTGGAGGAGGAAAAGTGCTGATTTTCCTGAGGAGGCATCCAAGGCTTCTAAAAGGGCGATGATGCATTTCATGCAAGAGTGGTCTTATGGGAGAAAACAGAATCATGGGATTATAGGAACATTTAGGCTGGAAAAGCTCTCTAAAATCACTGAGTCCAACTCTTAGGCCAGCACTGCCAAGGCCACCTCTGAACCATGTCCACGAGGGCCACGTTTGTGTCTTTTAAATCCCGCCAGGGATGGTGACTCCAATGCTGCTCTGGGCAGCTGTGTCAAGGCTGGACAACTCTTTCCATGAAGGAGTTTTCCCAATATCCAAAGCAAACCTCACCTTGGTGAAACTTGAGGGTGTCTCTGCTTGTCCCATCCTTTGTTCCCTGGGAGCAGAGCCCAAACCCTTCCAGTCAGGGACTTGTGGAGAGCCAAAAGGATCCCCCGAGCCTCCTTTTCTCCAGCTGAGCCCCCCCAGCTCCCTCAGCCTCTCCTGCCTCTCCAGACCCTTCCCTGACTCTGTTCCCTTCCCTGAACGCATTCCAGCCCCTCAATGTCATTCTTGTTGTGAGGAGCCAAAACTGATCCCAGAATTTGATCTGATCCAGCTTCTCCTGGGTCTCTCTGGATCTCTTCCAACCTCTTCCAGGGGAACACTCCAAGAACCTGGCAAAGCTCCAAGGCCAAAATGGGGTAAGGATGTAGTTTAGGACGTGGGAAGGCAGCCCATCCCATCTGGAGAGATGGAAAACACTTGGGAACTGGAGGGTCTTTCCCAAATCTGCCGCTGTCAGGTTCATGGGATGGAGGGAGGGTCTGGTCTCCGTGGGCAGCACCAGGGCAAAGGTGGGATCAGGCAGTGCTGGAAAGGTCTGGCCTCCCTGTGGCACAGGTGGGACGAGTGGAACCAAAGTTCCTGGATGTTCTCCATCACCTGAACGCCAGGAAAGGAAATCTGAGGCCAGGGAGAAACTCCACATCCAGGAGCTTCTGCATCAAAGTCCATCTTTCCAGACTGGCAGCCCTGCTGTGGAATGGGATAAAGGTTAGGATTTTGGGGGGATTTTAGGGAAAGGTTTTTCATCCAGAGGGTGGCTGGGCACTGGAACAGGCTCCCCAAGGAAGCAGCCACAGCTCCAAGCCGGGCAGAACTCAGGAAGCCTTTGGCTCTCAGGCACACATTGGGAATTTTTGTGTGTCCTGTGCAGGAGTTGGACTCAGATCCTTCCAGCTCTGGACATTCCATGAAATACGTGGTTCAAGGCAAAGCATGGAGCTGCTGGGCTGGGGATTGGGGTCAGCCCTGGAGGTGTTGGTTGGTGACAACCAGACTCGTTCACCTTTAGTGGCTTGACCCAACGATCTTCTCCGGAATTGCTGCCGAGGATGATTGGATTGCTCTGACAGGAACTGGGAAGCTGCTGATGCAGGGAACTAAGAGGTCCTAAAGCTGCAGTGGCAGCAAAACGCCATCCTGATGTGTCACAGGGACAGCCCCGGCGGCAAGGAGAGCTCCTGCCTCGCCATTGTCACCCAGGCTGGAGATCAGGCCGAGGACGACCTTCCTGCGCCTCCAAATCAAGCCTGGATTTTGATTCCCTCAAGGAAAACTCAGGTTTAGTCTGGCCTGGGAGGAGGGATGGACTTTGTCCACCTGTGGTGCTTTTGGGAATCCAGCTTGCCCTGACACCCTCAGCCATGGGAGAAGGCGTGGTGACCACGGTTTTCCACTCTTTTCCTGCTGACAGGATCCTGGGGACAACACGGAGCCACCTGGACGTGACCTGAGTGTGTCACCTGCTCCAAAGACCTCACCTGGCCTCGTTTATTTGCCGCTGTGGGGACAGAAAGTGCATGAGGCCACAGAGGGGGGGTGGTGACAGGAGTGCAGGTGTCTGAGCACCTGCAGATGTGACACCACAAAAAAGGGGTCGTGCCGGACCCTGTGCCCGAGCTCCCACCTGGGCACAGATAAATTAATTAATGAAAATTAAGCTTGAGCTCTTTGCCTTCCAGTGACCTCTGCGTGTTTGCTGTCAGCTTTCCCGTGGATCCGATTTCCCCTTTTCTTTGTTTTCCCTTGGATTAAGAAATTCTCCCATTACAGAAGTCACTTAATGTGGAGGGAAAGAAAGTGAAAATTCAATTGAATAAACAGCGAGGGCACTTCTTTTTTTTTTTGCTATCAGTAAAAGGAAGAGCCCAAGCAGCAGAAATTAATGTTCAATTGAATAAATACCAATAACACTCCTTCTTTTTGGCTCCTCCAGCTTATGGTGCAGAGATAGTGAAAATTCAATTGGATTTTAATAACAATGTGCCCCATTCCCAAAAATACAACCAAAAGGTGAGAAAGGGGCCCTGACTTAAAATCAATGAGAGAAAAGATAGGCGACATCATCAAAATTATATTAGCCTTAATAGTCAATCAATTAATGAAATCTCCCAGTTATTTAAAAAAATAAAAGCCTGTGGAAGGGGTTTTTTGTTTTTTTTTTTTTTTGCTTTCCTGATGAAGTTTTCTGGCGGGATCTGAAAGCTTTTTTTTGTCCCACCTTCCCTGCCCACCATTAGGGGCCGTTTATCGAAGTGACAGTTCCTTTATCTGGGAAAGGAGGAGGGGGGAAAAAGGGAGAGTGCTGAGGCCGCTGGGAATGAAATGTTGCCGAGATATGAATTTTGATAGGTCGTCAATACCCTCTGTCCCTTCCAATTAAAAGAGAGCAGCGGCCACCGAGGGCAGATGGGCAACATTTCAGAGCCCATAAAATCAAACTGGGGGGGATAGAGGAGAGGTCCAGCCGGGCTTCAGTCTCCTCTCCCTCTTTTCCTTCTGGAATGGGGTGGTTCCTCTTAACTCTTTGCCTGCTGGATGCTGGCTCCGTGTTCTTCACCTCTGAGAACTCCTTGGATGGGGGTTTTGGGTGTAGCTGGACCTGTCCCTGAGGTCTCTGTGTCACCAATGTGTCCGTGGGGGGACGATCAACGTGGTTGGCACCTGCCCTTGTCTGAATCCAAAGCTCTTTGCCAAGGAGATGCTTTGGAATTGTGGGATTGTTCAGGCTGGAAAAGCCCTCCGAGGTCAATGAGTGCAGCACTGCCAAGGCTACCACCAAACATTGTCCCCAAGTGTCACATCCATGTGGCTTTTAAATATCTGCGGGGATGGTGACTCCAATACAGCTCTGGGCAGGCTGTGCCTGTTCTTAACCACCTTTCCTGTGAAGGAATTTTTCCAATATCCAACCTGAACTTCCAAACTCGAGGCCATTCCCTCTCATCCTGTCCCTTGTTCCCTGGGATCAGAGCCTGACTCCCACCTGGCTCCACCCTCCAGCCAGGGAGTTGTGAAGAGTGAGAAACTTCCCCCTGAGCCTCCTTTTCTCCAGGCTGAGCCCTCCCAGCTCCTCCAGCTGCTCCTGGTGCTCCTGATCCTTCCCCAGCTCCATTCCCTTCCCTGGACATGCTCCAGCACCTCCATGTCTTCTTGTGAGGGCACTGCAAGTGACCTCACGGTTGGAGGTGTCCCATCAGTGCCAGCACAGAGGGACAATCACTGCTCTGGTCCTGTGGCCCTCTTGGCCACTTCTCATGCCGGGGTCACCCAGCCACGGGTCAAACAAACATCCAGAGGTTGCACGGCCGTGCTGATGTCACCTTGTCCCTCCCAGCCCTCCTGATCCACCCTCTCCTTGGGCTGCTCCTCACCTCCTCCTCCTGTGCCAGGAGAAATCCAATCCGGCCTCCTCGGTGTCACCTGAAAGTGGGGATCTGCTTTCAGCCCCTGTCCCCGCTCCCGACGGCGGCGCGGACTGAGCGGCTCCGTCGCCCCCTGAGGGAAACCTCAGCAGGATTCCTGGCTCCGAGGGAGCTGCACCCAGAGAAGCACCTGGATAACCACGGAGGAGGGTTAACTCTTTAGGATCCTCCCTGCCAGTTCTCAGAGGAAAGTCTGTCAGGGGGATGTGGTGAAATCAGACGGAAGAATGATGAGAAGTGGTGAGGGAAATCCCCGTGGATCAGAACATTCCAGCTTTAGAGGGACAAAGGAGAGGGAAGAACCTCAGAAGCGAAGATGGAGGCCTGAGAGGATTTCATGGAGTGAGAGCAACAAGAGAATTCAATTGAACCAACCTGTGAGGCACTCAAGGTGAGGGGGTGAAGGGTTTGTCTCTCATTTGGTTCCAGAGCACAACGATGGTCTCCAGTTGTTCCAAGAAAAACCCTGTGAAGCTGTGAAGTTCCTCTTTCATGGATTCCTGAGGATTTCTTCTTTTCTTGGACCAGAACAAGAACTGCCTCCATTCAAGGACTCCAGTGTTACAAGTGTGGGTTCACCGGGGGATCCAAAGCAGGATTTGAATCTGTCTTGCAGATGAGACAGGAGCCTCAGCCAGGATCCACTTCAAAATGGGATNGACCAGGGGATCTAAAGCAGGATTTGAATCCGTCTTGCAGGTGAGACCAGGATCCACTTCAAAATGGGATGGAAATGGAATGGATGAACCTCTGCCAAGTCACAAACCAGCTCACCTGGATGTCTGCGGGGACTGAAGTGTCTCTGCCACCCCCTCCATGCCATGCCCAGGTCCACCAGCCTTTGGAATCCCAATTCCTGATCCCAAGGAGCCAAAAAAGAGATCTCTGTACTGGTCTGGATTCCAGGAGATCACTGAATACGATAATGGAGTGGAATCATTCCGGTTGGGAAAGACCTCCAAGATCTTTGAGTCCAACCTGTGACCAATCCCCACCTTGTCATCAGCCCAGAGCCCTGAGTGCCACGTCCAGTCCTTCCTTGGACACCTCCAGGGATGGGGCCTCCAACACCTCCCCGGGCCCATTCCAATCCTTGAACACCCTTTCCATGAAGAAATTCATCCCGATATCCAACCTGAAGCTCTCCTGGTACAACCTGAGGCTGTTTCCTCTCATCCTGTCCCTGGGAGCAGAGCCTGACCTCCCCCTGGCTGCCTCCTCCTCTCAGGGAGCTGTGGAGAGCCAGAAAGTCCATCCTGAGCCTTTCTTTCTCCAGGCTGAGCTCCCCCAGATCCCTCAACCACTCCTGGTACTCCAGATCCTTTTCCAGCTCCATTCCCTTCTCTGGACATGTTCAACATCATTCTTGTCAAGAGGAATCCAAAACTGATCCCAGGTTTTGGGGATCCTCAGCAGTGCCAGCACTGGGGGATGATCCCTTCCCTGGTCCTCCTTGGCTGTGCTATTTCTGGTACAGAAATGACAGGAAAACGATGTGATTATCCCAAGGAATTTAATTCAGACATACGGAATTCAATCTCCATACTCACCCAATCCTGGGAAAGAGTGGAAAGCTGTCACTCACATCCTGTCAGTGACAATCTGGACAAGCTGTCAAGATCCATTGAAGACCCTTCCCTGTCACTTAAGCTGCTCCGAGGATTTGAGGTGGCTCCTAATCTTGGTGGTCCAAACTCCTCCAAGACCCCCTTCAGTATCCAAATTTGTGTTTTTAGTGCTCCCAAAATACGGTGGATGCGGCTGGAAATTCCAGGGAGGGCACATTTGGGGTGGGTGGATAGGGAGCAGCTGGGTTTGATGGGAATTATGGTTCCAGTTTGGGGCAGAAGAGGAGGTGGTGGCTTCTGGGATGGTGAGAGCAGGAATGGACATGTGGGAGTGCTCATCTCATGTGCCCAGGTGATCTGACGTATCCCAAAAAATTCCCATCCCATTTGTCTGCCGAACTGACCTTTCTGAGAGATGTGCTGGCTTCCAGCAACTGGATTTCCAGCTGGATAACAGTGAATCCACGTGGAACCTGCGCTAGGATTCACCCTAAAACAGGGAATGGAGTGTGACGAGGTTCGGGACCTTCAAGAATTCCCATATCCCACAGATCAGGAATAACTGAGGGTCCCAGACGGAATCTGGAAGGGGAAAAAACAAACCCAAAGCAGCAAGAAAATGTTGACTCAGCACAGCAGGTGGATTTTTTTTTTTTCCATGGAGGATTAGTTTTGGTCATGGAATTATATTGTTGTGGATGTTCCTGGATATTTTAGAGGCAGGTGTGGGGTTAAGGAAGCTCAGGATGCTGCAGTGCTCATCCCGCAGCCTTTCCCAGCCCAAATACTCCAAGGATAGGAGGGAAAACAAAGATGTGCCTTGGCTCTGGGCCTGGAAATGAGGAAGGGAATTAACTTGGATGCGTTGGAGGCCGGGGGCTGGCACAGGGAATTTTGTTAAGTAGTTAATGGACGCAGGATTTGGTCAGCTCCGTGGCACCGGCTCCTGCTAACTCAGGGATTTGAGGAACCCTGTGGGATGCAGGCTTGGAGAGGAGTTGCTCTGAAAGGAGACACCCTCTGGATGAGCCCCGGGATGGGTGTGGGGAAAACCCGGCTGCTGCAGGGAGCAGAGTCCGCTCGCTGGGAATTCTGCCGTGCCCATGGGCAGCGTCCTCGCTCCACAAACTCCTCACTCCTGCAGCATCCTTGGCTGGCATCCCTTTTTCCTCCGTCTGGGAATGCTAATGAGGTCACAGCCCTTGGTGGAGAGCTGATAACGAGCGTGAAATTCCTTGGATCCAGACTCGGCAGAGCTTGGTGTCACTGGGAGAGCGACACAGTTCAAGGAAAAAACCCCGTTTGAGGCCGAGATTTTTCAGGATTCCCCCCGTCCTGCTTTGCCCTCCCTCCTTATCTCTCCCTCTGCCCTGAAATTCCCAACATGGAGCAGCCGGGGAATAACGAGCGAACCTTTCTGGTTCGGCCTCCCAGGCTCTGCTGGAGGCTAAGTGAGGTTAACAACCGAACACGCTGGGAATTACTGAGGGAAGAGACCTGGGAAAAGGCTCGGTCCCTGATCTGATGGTGATAAACGATTGGAGCCGGGATATCCGATTCCATCTCTCCCCGTGGTCCCCGCAGGAGCAGCTTCCAGGCGAGCGTGTCGGGCCGCTCATTAAAGGAAAACGGCGAAGATTATCCCTGATATCTGGCAGATTAGTTGGATAAATACGCGCTGGGATACGCCGGGTCCTGGGGCTGCCGGGAAACGCTCCGGCTTCATTGAGCGGGTTTATCCAATTCGCATCCAGCGGCGGCATTCCCGAGGCTGCTCGTTTGTAAACACGGCAGGGATGCGCTTCGGGCACATTCCCGGGATTCCCCTCGCCATTAGGAAATGTTGTTTGGGAGCAGAAAGGTGAAGTCGTTTTCTAAATGATTCCCAGAAAATCCTGGAGGGAGATTGGGAAGGACGCAGTTGAGTGTGCGAATCCTGGAGTCATAAAACATCCTGGATGGATCCACAAGGATCAGCGAGTCCCACCCCAAGCCCTGCACAGGACATCCCAAAATATCCCACCCTGTGCCGGAGGAATGTTCTCCAAACACTCCTTGAGCTCTGGGGCTGGGATGATTCCCTGGGGATCCCATTCCTGTGCCTGGCCTCTGGAGGAGGAACCTTTTCCCGATATCCAACCTAAACCTCCCCTCACACAGCTCCAGTTGCTTCCTCAAGTTATCCAGGGATGGTTGGTCATGGAAATCCTCACCTGGATAACTTTTAGATGCTTGAAAACACTGGGATGCTTAAAAAAATCCCAAAAAAACCCAAACAAAAAACCAACAAAAAACCCCAACCAAAAAACCAAACCAGACTCCCAAAAAGCCAAAAAAACCCCAAAC
>VWYE01015135.1:695-15103 GCA_013398995.1 Alaudala cheleensis
TTTTTGTTCATCTCTGCTACTCCAACAGGCTGTTTGAGTTTTAAATGACAGACTAAAACTCCCTCTCACTCAGCACAGTGATGGGATGTGCTGAGGCCCAGAACACAAATCAAACTTAGGAAAGAACCCCAGGACTAAAACTGCCAGGGCATCCACACTGCTCCAGCAGGACCAATGCAGGAACCCCTCCCACATCCCCTGGAGCTGCTGCAGATCAGGGATAAATGCAGCTTTCCAGTGCAATGAACACAATGATGAATGTGTGTTGATGAAGACCATGATGGTGTGAAGATGAAGATCCCAGCTACAATTTTAGGAAGAGAGCACCTTATCTTCAAGTGAAAATGGACAAGAGAGAAGCATGACAAATAAGCACCATGAGACACTACATGAGAGCAGTGAGGATCATCCTTTTCCCCCTTAAAATACAAAAGAAGGGAGAAAAGGGACAGGATAACTTCAACAGTGGCCTCCACGCAAGTGAAGTAAACTGAGTGATACATTTTGCAAAGCTAAACTTGAAACAAAATTAAGAAATAAGTACAATTCCCAGCCTTAAAATACAAAAGAAGGGAGAAAAGGGACAGGATAACTTCAACAGTGGCCTCCACGCAAGTGAAGTAAACTGAGTGATACATTTTGCAAAGCTAAACTTGAAACAAAATTAAGAAATAAGTACAATCCCCAGATTATCCAGGAGCTTGACACATGAACCTTTCTCATTCAGAAGTTCTTGCCAAGAACATGAAGAGACTCCGATAATCCTAAACCTGCTCCCTCCTGTGAATTCTCCGGGAAAAAAAATATGAGAGGGCATCAAAAAAATGTTGGTTAGGTGACCCCAAAATAACTCCTCAGGGCACAGTGAGAACTAAGGCAGGATCAGTTGATGCTGAAGATCCACAAGGGCCATCAGACAGCTGCCAAGAAAGCTGATTGCAGGGGTGTTGGGATATTTGGCACATCAGATGAGGTGTTAGAGGAGAAAGATGTGCCAGCCAGAAGTGTCTGATCACAGGGTGACTACCAGAGGGAATAATAATAATAACAGTAACAATAATAATAATGGCCTTTTTTATACCAAACATTCCCAGCAAGCCAGTCCTTGGCAGTTTTATGGAAGGGAAAGCACAGGCTCTAACTAAGAGCACTGTAACTCAGCCAAGGAATCAGCTGGAGATGCCTGCACTGGTTAATGACCTCTGCACTCTGCACCCACCTTCCTTTTCCACAACTCTCTTTTTCCTGTGCATGGGAATGTTGAGCAGAACCTGCCTTTACATAACAGGGAGCAGGGAGTGAGCTGGGCAGACAGGGGGATGCAGCACAGGAAAGGGATGTATGACTAATCAGGCAGAAAGGTGGTGCAGAACAGCAGCACTGCAATGTGGCAGCAACAGCAGCTCCCAGACACTTCAGTGCCTCCAACAAAACCAACAGACACCTGCAGCCACTGGAACTGGGCATTAGATTTGTGAACTTCACTCACCAGCTTCAGGTTCTTCTCCAGAATGTGCCATGTTGGCTCCATCACTTCAAACATCATGTAATACTGGATATTCTGCACGAAATTCAGCATCCGCTGCCGCAGTGTGAAAGCACCAGCAAACCTCGGGGAGAAATCACACCCACACAGCTCAGAGCTAGCAAATGCCACGGAGAACCATCAGCAGCCTTGCACAGCCAAGCACAGCTAAATATTTCTGTCCTAGCAAATGCCTTGCTGCAGTGTGAGAGGGATTGTAAAGTCACTGCAAATCAGCTCTGATTATTTTCCTCAATTAGTAGAGTCAGGGTTTTGAACCTGTCATAAACTTTGGATATTTGCTTATATAGAACTAAAATTTTGATGTTAAATATTAAAGCAACTTTACAAACAACTGTTGAGTGAGACATAAAATGTTACAAATTGACATCTCTGAGGCATTTGTAAGGATCTTTTTCACCTCAGTGTTGTCTGAGCTATGTCATGAGGTATCTAATTAGCAAGGAGACCCAAAACTGAAAATAACAACAACAAAAAAGGCTGTACCACTTAGCTGAATGCAGGGAGAACTGCTTGGCTGCCTTATTGCTGATCCAAACGTTGCACAGCTGCCTTTCCACGTGCTTGCAGTAGAACATGTGTCTGAAAAGCATCTGGTACCTTGTCAGTGCTTTCCTGGAAAGAAAGGAGAAGTCCATGCAGATGAAGGCCAGTTCTGATTGACAGACCAGGCTGATAAGGCTGGGGCTGCTCAGAGGTAAGGAGACTTTACACAATATGTTCCTCACGCCCTCAGACGCGCGCGGATCCGCGCTGAACCGAGGCAGGAGAGTCACATTTGCAACCATCCCAAAGAATTCCTCTCCAAGGAGACCCTCCCCCGTATTTCCTGCCAGTGGGTGCATCACCAGCCTCCTTAATTCCCTCCAGCTCCAGGCAGGGGGTCACTCACACAGGGGCTGGGAGGGAGGGCTCACAGACTGTGCTCTTGTGCCCACCACGCTGAGGCTGAGATGGTCAGCCAAGAATTCACAGGGATTTTCGAATTCACCCAAGAATTTAGCAAGGTTTTCCAGAAAAAGGGGAGGAAAAGCTGTAACCAAGCTACAGGCAGCATTACCCCACCAGCAATGCACTGCCACAAGCAGATGGGGCTGCTTATTTATAGCTCTGGGACTGGATTCAGGTCTGTGCTCAGACACTTTGGCGTAGGTGTGTGCAGAGCTCCAGTCGATACAGTTCAGGAAACCTCACCAAATCCTATTTTCACTTCCATAGCTACCACCAGAGCCAGCACACTCTGCTGGGAAGGCACAGACAACATTCCAAAAGCACCCTGTCTCACCAATTTGATGGGATTTTTAGAGGGGAAATTAAGGGAGGAGTTAATTGGGCACTCAGCAATTTGAAATCAGCCACTCTGGTCACGCAGTGCTGCTTGCCCCATTTGCTTGTGGCTCACAGCACTGTTTCTCCAGGGAAACAAGAGGCAAATTCCTGCACAAAAATGAACCATTCTGTCCCTCACAACTCAGTTAAATGCTAAATAGCCTGTTACAGTAGCAACAGCCTGTATCCTTTGAGTCTGCAATCAGGGATACCAGAAAGTGCAGGTTTTTTCTGCTCTCCAGGTCTGAGGAATGTTTGATTCTTGGCATGGAAAACCTCTTGTGAGAGTTTTTCCCTCAGGGGATTGCTGCCTTACCTGTTTATGATGAGGGACAGAGGCCACTTCACAATGTAGTCGAAGGAAAAGGCCTCCAGGCCACTGAGGGTGAGCTCTGTGGGGTCTGCACTGATGATGGCCTTCTCCTGCTTTGTTTCTATGGCCAGCACCCTCAGGAGCTGTGTGATGAGGTCATGGGGCATCAAGTCAATCTGTAAGGGAAGAGCAGGATAAAAATGAAGCCACAGGACACCCACAGCTCCTGTGGAACAACAGGCAGGGTGCCTGTGGTCAGAGTCACCCTCCTGTCACACCAGCCTAGGAAGCAGCAGGCACACAGATCTCCCTGAACCATGGCAGGCCTTCTGCTCAAAGTCAATTCTCTTCTGCCCACTCTCACCTTCAAATCATCCTTGAAGGGGTCAGTGTTGGCTGTGCTCATTCTCAGGGCTAACTCCAGCAGAGCCTCCAGCCTCGTCGTTATGATGTCATCCACAGGCTTCTTAAGTTCCTCCTCTGTCAGATCCATGAAGTGAACAAAAAAGTCCCCTTGATCCATCAGGAAATAGTGTTTTATAGATCTGCTCAAGAAAACGAAGGCACAATTGATTACCTTTCTGGAAGCCCAGGTTAATCCATATCAGACCTAAAGGAACAAAGGCAATCAATTCAACGAGCCCGTGGGGTTTGATCACAAAATGTCTCTCTTTCTGGAGAGCCAGAAATAACCAGTTTGGAGATGAGTCTTTTATGGATGTCTCCTCCTCCCTACCTCCTCAGTCAGGACATTTCTGTGCAAAGCAGGGCTGCTGTTCT
This sequence comes from Alaudala cheleensis, assembly GCA_013398995.1. NCBI lineage: Eukaryota > Metazoa > Chordata > Aves > Passeriformes > Alaudidae > Alaudala > Alaudala cheleensis. The sequence goes on from VWYE01015135.1 coordinate 4,664, forward strand.
TTTTTTCTGCCTAGAAAAATGCAAAAACCCCCCAAGGTGTGCTGGGTGTGGGCTCCTACTGCCATCCTGAGCAACTCCCAAACCTCCTCCAGCCAAGGGGCAGCTGCCAGTTCTGAGCAGAATCCTGGGCTCCTCTCAGTGAACAAATCTGTGCTGATTTTTTGACTGGATTTGCTGTGACAGGACACAGGATCTTTGATTTTCACCTGGCACCAGGGAGAGTTACCTGCAGTGGGCACAGAGCTTGGATGTAGCTCTGAGGTGAGGATTAACCAAGTGCCTGGCCAGAGATCACACATGGTAACTGCAGGCTTTGGAGCAAAAGCAGGAGCACAGCCACAACACAGTGTGGCTCCAGACTCCTGACTGGGCTAGACAAAGCCCTGACCTAGTTTTGGCAACAGCTTTCCAAGGAAGTTGGATCACAGACTCCCAAACATCTTTCCCATTCAACATTTCTATCATTTTAGACTTTTTTTTTTCCCTCTTCAGGGAAAGAAACCTTGGTTTTTAGGTCAACCTTTCTAAATGGAAATAGAGAGAACACCTTGGTAACATCAACAGAGCTAACTTCAAATATTCATGTGCCTCAGCAGAACCAATCTCTTTATCATGCATTTAGTACAATAAATCCAACCTCAGGTGAGCCACCAGCTCTTTCTCCTCCATCAGGAAGTCCAGAAGAACTTTGCTGGCATAGTTATATGCTTTTTCTATTTGTTCCACATAGGCTCTCTCTTTTAGAGTGTAGATGACCTCCTTGGCCACAGGGCAGGTGACGTCTCGCCCGCACTCCCGCACAACGTTCAAATATTTCCCTGAAATGAAAAAGGAAAGAATGTCCCACACTCATCCCTGCTGTACAGCCAACAGGGAAACTTCCACACCACCCCCTTCAAGAGGAAGATATGCTGGGAAGTGTTTACACTGCACTGTGCTGAAAGTTGGAAAGGATTTAGGTACCTTTCAAATGATACGGGGTTTTAAAATAGGCACCTGGTGTCACATTTAAGGAGATTTAGAAATGGTTTTGTTTCCCAGTGGTGACAAAACATCTCTGCAGGTGGTCTGAAGCTCTGCAGATCTGTTGCTCTGCTTCACAGGTCACTTTTGGAGGGCTTTGTACAAGGATGAGAGGTCAAGTGCTTCAATTAACACTCTGATGGTCAGACCTCAGCTGCCCAGCTCCACCCAGCTGGAAAACCTCCCCACAAAACAGCAGTGAGACACAGCTCCCCTTGCTGCTGGGTTCCTGTGCTGTTTTAATTATAGCATTTAGGGGTCTTTTTCAATCTGACTCTTCTATTGCTCTCAATTCAGCTGGACAGCCCCATGAAATGACAAGGCAAAGTGACATTTCCTTTCTCTTTACACAAGAGCACTTGTGTCAAGGTTCCTCTCCCAGCAGAATCCTACCTGTGCTCAGGATTTTGTCAGCCATTTTCTGCAGGAAGGAGGGAATCTGCTGCTGAACAACAGTGTATCTCTGATCCCAGTACTTGTCATTATAGTCCTCCTGAATCTTCTCCTTCTGCAGCTCGTGCTCCTCCACCATGAACTCACTGAACAGTTAAAGCAGATGTTTAGGGGCAGGAAGTGGCACAGGGAGGATTACTTTTTTTTTGACCTGCAAACTGGTAATGGGATCTGTCAGAAATAAGGTCTCATGAGGACACATGCAATCAAGAACTGAAATGAGTCTGTTTGTGAAGCAAGAGGAAAAGCACTATGCAGTGTCTCTGGTCATCTGCAGTGAGAAACAGAATTTTACAGGGTTCATAAACCAAGGCTAAACATTATCTGTTTGTCAGTGCAGGGGTGAGGAAGCTGGCCTTTGTCCACCTTCTCACCAGCAGAAAGGCATTAATTTCAGCTATTTCATCTTCAGCTTTGCCCATGCCTTAGGATTTTGAAAATGTGGGAAATAGAAATGCAGCATGAACTATCAAATACAGCAAGGTGCTTCAAATGACTTCACAAAAGCCAAAAAACTTCTGAGAGGGTTGTTTTAGGCCCCAGGGCAATGCAGGCTCAACAAAGCAGATCAGTATTTCTGAAGTTTTGCATTTCATTTTCACTGCTTAACTGCTCTTTACCTGTATGGATCATTAATGATGCCTCTGTAGATCCACTTCTCCAGGATTTCAAAGTAAGGCACACTGGCTGCCTTGGTTAAATACAGGCACAGCTCCTGGGCCTGGCTGTCCCCTGTGTAATTGAAAGTCTTGTCATGGAGCAGGCTCAGGGTTGATCCTCCCATGCACTCACCCTTATCCACAGAAGTAGCTGGAATGTAAAAATACCAATATCAGACACTTAAGTCCTTCAAAGTCCCAAAACAAAACCCTAAATGGTCCCCAGGTTGGACATGGCCCCTGAGCAGCCTGTGTAGCTGCAAGCAAGGGGCTGGACTAGGAACTTCCAGGGATTCCCTGTGGTTCTACACCCACACAGAGCTGGAGAGGAGCTTGGCAAGGAGCTGAGGAGAGGCAGCAGTGGTGGGTACAACTGATGGGAAGGGCAAGAGGCACAGAGGTGCCTCCTGACAGCTCCAAAGGCACATTCAGCCTTAAAATGTGAATGCTCTTCTCCAGAAGAAGTGCAGTGTCCTCACAAGTTCAATTCTCCAGGGCTTTCTTCTTTAACAAAGCAGGAAATCCAAGTGAGACATGCCCTGCCTGTCTGGCTGCCCTGCACAGTTCTCACAAGCTGTCAGAATGTAAGGACTGCATTTTGGAAACTTACCCAGTGAAGCCAGAATCTCCAGGGTCCTCATTGTGGGCTGGATGTAAAACCACAGCTTCTGCAGTGACAGAAGGCCCTGCCTCTGAAGATGCTCCAGCTGGGTAATTAATATCATGTATTCCTTGATTAGAGTCCTCATGGCTGCAGCCAGGGCATGATTTACCTGTCCATACTCAAAGGAAGACTTCTCCTCTATAAACCTGTAAAAAGCAAAATGAAAACATTGTTAAAACAATGTAACTTGCACAATTTTAAAGAACTTCTGCCTTGAGGACATTGTGCAGGCACACCAGGAGAGCCTGTGCTGGAAAACACACCAGTTCCTCTCCCTCATTTCCCACCCCACACTTCCTAGAAGGGAAAGCTGTGGGAAGTTGTTTCCTCTCCAGCCACAGGGGAACTAGAACCATTTGTAAAGCACTGTGTAGGAAGTGAGAACCAGCACACAAAGGTTCTCTCAGTCCTGGATAAGCCCAGAGGGCAGCAAAAAGCAGGAAATATGGAGAAATTCACAGCAGGGTGAGAAGGCATAACAGGCAGACATATCCTAACTGCATTTACCTGAAGTTACCAAGGCCAAGACTGGAAAGAACAAAGGTGTGGGAATGAAAAAGTGAACTGGCAGCACAGAGGGAAAACCCAGCAAAGGAAAAGCAGCTAAAACTGACCTAAATAACTTGTCACTCATTTTATACACCTGTAGTTTAAATTAAGCATGGAAGTTAACCCTGCACAATGGCAGATTCTGTTCTCACAGGGGAGCCTCCTCCCCTGGCAAAAGCCAGCTCAGTACCTGGTGACAGCAGAGTAACTTGCTGCCACAGGAAGGATCCTGGTCACCAGCTCCTTGATGGACAAGTCAAGGTTGGGGTCGAGGGAGAAGGCTCTGTTCTGCCTGCCCACGAGGGCCTGGGCTGTGATGTACCTCCCATCCACACCAATCAGCACATACAGCAGGTCCTCCACTATCATGGACTCCTGGGAGGCCAGTGGCAAAGTGCCTGTTCCCAAACAGGAGACAAAAAGAAGGACAGTGTGCCATCATCCTCCCATTTCAGTCTCATACCTTGGTTTCTTGGAGAACAAATCCTTTGCTCATTTATACCCAAACCCAGGAGGCAGGAGCAGACATCCAACACCTGTGGCCAAGAGAACCACAGCTCCTGCTGCTGATCCTTCCACCCAAAAGGGCCCAGTTTCTTCCAACACCAACAATTTCCCCAAAACCTTGCCACCAAAATGTTCAAATACCCAAAAAACAGCTCAAATACAGCAAAGAAGTGCCAAGAGCCAGGTTTTGCTGAACAGCATTGCTGAATGAGAACAAACAGCACAGATGGATGCAGCTTCCCCTGTGTTTCACATACCTATTGGCACTGTTGTGTCAGTGCTCAGACTGGTGCCAATTAAGAAATCCCCAATGAGTGCAGGTCTCTCATACACCCAGGATGGAAATACTGGGATGGGCTGGCCAGAATTCTTCTTGTTCTGCTTATCCCGGAGGATTTTTCGTGTCAGCTCAAGAGGCTGTTGGAAAAAGAGAGAGATGGAAAGACAGGAAAAAACCAGGAGGCTTTCAGAAGTCCAAGAAATGTTTCATTTCAAGGAGAAATTGACTGCAAACTGATGGATGGACTTGAGAACAGAAAGTTCAGTAGCATGGTGTAGGGTTGAATTTCCCAGTACCACCTCATCTATTGGTCCCACTGCTGCAAAAAACAGGTATTTTTTTATACATTTGACCTTTTTATGTGGGTACATCAAATAATGCCTTTCTGCATCTGCCCACACTGACCTGGGTGCTGGGGCACACCCAGGGAAGCAGACTGGGGACATGCCAGTGGTTGCTGGTTTGGAGAGAGCACCACATGAAAGCAGCAAACTCCTTCCAGAAGCACCAACATCCCATTCCAGGGGCACTGAACACCTCTGAACTCGATGCCAAATGCAAGCCAGACAAATCCACCCACAGAGAGCTGGGAAGTGAGGGAGATTTTCTGCTCTGAGTGGGAGCTGGCGAAGGAAGCGAGCTCTTGAAGACTGAAAGACTTTCCACCCCCAGCTCTGACACCAAAATAAATGGAGTGCAAGATCAATCATCAGCTGGGGAAGCTTGTGAGATGCACAACCTACAGGAACATTTGGAGCCCCAAGTGCACAAACACAGGGCTGCTGGAGGCCATCTCTGAAACCCCACAGATGTGTGTGTGTGTGTGTGTGTGAAAAGGGATATGCACAGGCTCATTTTCCTTTCTTATTTACATCATGTGTGGGTGATCTGCTGACAGGACCTCCATCTCCTCTGCTCCACTAACAGAACTGGGACTTTCACATGGAGAAATAGGAAGCATCAAGCAAAGCTGCCAGCAGTTCAAAGGACAGCTAAACCCCACATGAAACTGCAAGCCTCAGCTGGCTGTGTGAACATTTCTGCTTGAGAGAAGGGCAGCCAACAGTAAGTCTTCCCAAATGGCAGGCAGGAAAAATTTCTTCACTGAGAGAGTGGTTAATCATTGGAAACAAGCTCCCCAGGGAAATGGTGGTGTCACCACCTCTAGAAGTGTTCACAACATAAGCAGAAGAGGACATGGTTTAGAGGGCATGGTGATATTCAACCCAGGGTTGGACTTGATGATTCTCTGATTTTTATCCTATAACAAGAGGCAGGGCACTTCTGCTGCAGTTCAGCCAGCTCTGGTGTGACTTTGTTAACTGGCACAGGTCAAAAAAGTGAACATTTTGTCTCTAAAGGACATATCCACCTGAAAGGGAACACTTTACTTTTCCCCACCTCGATGAATCCTGGACCAAAACTGGTCCAAGCAGTAACTGCAATGGCTGCATGATCTCTCTGCCAGTGCCAAGCAATGCCAGGGCAGATGGCACAGCCCTTGTGGCACTGGTGACAGAGCACATGTCTCATGGGTCACCTTCTCTCTGAGACTCAAAGTTTAGCTCACTGTCACTACAGGCTTCAACAACAGCCTGGAGAAAACTCCCAGGGCTGAGGACACAGCCCTCAGGTGGCACCTTAGCATCCCTGGCACAGGGTGGCATGCTTAGGAACCTGCATGTGACATCCTGAGCAGTGCCACCATGCAGGGAGGGGGACAAAGAGCTCATCCCTGAGGTCCACAAACACCTCCTGCTCCATTTGTGACCCTCACAGACAGAAGATCTGGGTCAGAGGCTGAGCAGACCCAACACTTCCAAGGAATGTCCTCCTGTCCCAGCCCATCAGAGCCTTTTAAGACAGTTCCAGCTCTTTAAGTCAGAAGAGACTACAAATGGAGCAGCAGGGAAGCACAAATCTTGGCTTGTGATGGCATTTCAGTCCCTCTGGCTGTGAACTGCACATCCCAGAGAACAGCACTTCCAGGTCTTTCCTCTTTTAGCAAGTTCACACATAAATCCTGGTAAGAAGATCAGTTATCTCACTGGAAATTCATGATCTAAATCACCCACTTGACTCAGATGGTCTGTGAAGGATCTGGATGAGTCAGGCCCAGTGTCTGTGCAGGATTTCAGTGTATGTGGGTCAAGGCTGGTCTCACCACTGCTCACAGGGTGAGGAGTTGGACCCTTTGTTTAGGATTTGAGTTCTCCTCCACCATCACATTCATGTAGGGCCCTTCAAGCCCAGAGACCCAAAGCAGGGGACATGGAAGGTCCATCCCTCTTGCCATCAAGGCAGTGATCTGAGGCTTGTCCCCTGTCAGATTTTGCTGACCAGACATGAGAAGGGACTGTGGACCTCTGAGCATCTTTTCCTCTTTGCCCTCTGCCCAAAGAACTCTCCATACACTGCTGCCCCTTTGCCTTCTGCAGCCAAATTATCCTTACCTTGATCATGAGTTTCTTACTGTATTTTTCCCCTCCCTGTCCTGCTTGGCAGGTCAAGCCACCACCCCACAGCTTTTTATACAAATGATGACAGGAAGCAGAATTTGGGATTTAAGTAAAAAATTGCCCTTTGGCACTCTGACCTCACAACCTACTGCTGCTCATGAAATGTTTAATTGTTCAATAAGCCTGTGTCTCCAGCTGGTTTTCCTCTTCCCTTCTGTCTTTTCCATGATGCCAGCTTGCTCCAAGCCCTGCCCAAGCTGGCCTTGGACACTTCCAGGGATGGAGTGGGCAGCCTGTGCCAGGTTCCTCACAAAGAATTCAACTGAATTTAACCTTAGAACAACCCCAAAGAATTCAACCTTAACTGACTGGAATAGAAAAAAAAGCCACTTTGACTATGAACAGCACCAAGATTTAATATGACCTGAGTAAGAAAAGGGAAGATTTTGTGGGCAGAGCCTGGGAAGGGCTGTGGTACCTTGGCTTCACTGGAGTTGGCTGTGACACTGCCCAGCTGCTTGCGCAGCTCCTCCAGCTCCTGCAGAGACATCTTGGAGGTGGATGAGGGGATGGAGAAGCTCGTGCTGCTGCTGGTGGCTGCATTTGCTGCGAGTTCTGCCCTTTCTTTAGCATTTTGTTGCAGGTAGTGGAGTGTCTGTACATAGAAAAACAAAGATTTGGTGAATGTTGGGCAGCACAGTCTAAAGCAAGAAACACATGAGCATAACCTGGCTGTACTGAATTTAACCACAGACCTCTCTGTGTCCCAGTTTTCCATGTCTTAGTGAATTATATCAAGAGGAGCATAACTCTCAGCAGGGCTTTAATAACTCAGTAAAAGCTAGAACTGGTTATTTGTTGCTTTCTACAGATTTCAGTGAACTTTACCATCAGCTGTGCTTGAAATCATTGCATTGTTGCTACTTTTCAACATCCAGCTCTAAATAAGGAACTAAACCAACCTCTTTGTCTTCAGTGAGTTTGGACAGCAGATAAACTAAAGAATCCAGATGTCTTGTGTTTTTGGACTTCAGCTCATCATACTTCTTTAAAAAATCCTCAGGAGTTCGAGAAAACTCTGCTATTTTCACCTGTAAAACACCACACTCATATTCAGTGGAGCTGCAATTCAAATTAAAGGGAATTAAAGCAAACACTCAGCTCAGGCTACAAAGATGAGAAGTTTCAGACAGAGTTAGAGACTTACACATAGAGCTTGACTGGTGGACTGCTTTTAAAAATGAAAACAAAAAGCAGTCTTGTAGCCATAGCAGTATGTCTGGTCATGAGTGCCAGGCTTTAATCTCTAATATTTGGGAGATATTCAGAAGAAAAAAGCCAGGTGCTATCCACATAATTGCATTTTATACACTTTTCATTTCATCACGTAATCCAAGAATGGTTTAGGTGGGAAGGTGTGGGAAGTGGATTTGTAGAGAATTCTCACAAAGTGTGCATCTGTGTGCAAACCCTGAGCTAGAAAATGCTGACTTAGAAATGCCATGGAACAGGACAGACATTGTTGAGAGAGAAATGGAACTGGAAACAAGCTTTAAAGGATGGCCTTGCAAATAAGACTGGATACTTTGGAGAAAGAGAACCATGAAAGATGCATTGTATCAACACCCACCAGGGGCAGTTACAGATGATTGGCTTTAAAGCATTAGCAACATTGTGTAGCAAATGGTGATAGGCTTTTAGAGACACTGATAATGTATTATAATTAAGAAATAGTTGGCTTCTGATGGTGATGGTGTGAATTGTGACATCTGTACTGCCTCACCCTTCACCATGAGACTGAAAATTGAATGAAAGTTTTGAAAAGGCCTCTCAGTCGCCCCATTTCTGGGTCAGAATAAGGAAATAACCAACAGGAAAGGAACTTCAAGGTGATCTTGTTCCACCCCCAACCCAGGCTGCTCCAAGCCCCAATGTCCAACCTGGCCTTGGGCACTGCCAGGGATCCAGGGGCAGCCCCAGCTGCTCTGGGCACCCTGTGCCAGGGCCTGCCCACCCTGCCAGGGAACAATTCCTGCCCAGTATCCCATAAAACAACCCCTTTTTTTGAGCTTGCCCCCACCCCAATCCTCCCACCAAAACTCAAGGATTCTACCTTTTCTCTCTCAGCCTTCCCACTTTGCACCCAGAACCACAACCCCAGATGTACCACCCCCTCTTTTTTTCCTCTCCTGCTCGACCTTCCACATCCCAGGCTGCTCCAAGCCCTGTCCAACCTAGCCTTGGACAATTCCAGGGATCACCACAGCTTCTCTGGGCACCCTGTGCCAGGTTGCCACCCTCCCAGGGAACAATTCCTCCCCAGTATCCCACAAAACAACCTCTTTCTTTGAACTCACCCCCACCCCAATCCTCTACCAGTCCTTCCACTCAAGGATTCCACTTTTTCCCTCCNACCTTTTCCCTCCCCACAAGCCCAGACGTGACCCCGCCCTCTGTCCCCCTCTCGTCCCGGGATGGCAGCAGGGTGAGAGGTGTCCGTGCCCGGGGGCAGGGCGGCAGCACCTTGGCGCTGTGCGCGGACACCGAGGTGGTGACATAGGGCGTGCGGTTCTTCTGCAGCAGCTCGATGTAGAGCTCGGCGCCCTCGCCGCCGTGCACCCGCAGCAGGCTCAGCAGCTCGTTCACGTCGTGGTGGATGCGGAACTCGCTCATGCTCCCGGCTCGGGCAGCCCTGGGGACGGCAACCAGGGGTTATCCCGCCGCTCCCGGGGGAAGCATGGCCTCAGGGAGACGCCTCTGGAATGGGGAGGGGTTTGGCTGGGATGGAGGAGGAGGAAGGAAACACAGCAGGGATGCTCCTTGTATGGTTTAGGTGGGAAGGGACCTCAGGGAGGTGGCCGAGAGACCCGAGTGAGCTGGGGGTGAGCTCTGAGTCCGCCTGTCATGGGATCAAGGAATGGTTTGGGTTGGAAGGGTCCTTAAACATCATCTCATTCTGCCACCCTGTCATGGGCAGGGACACCTTCCACTATCCCAGGTTGCTCTATTTTCCTATCCTGCCATAAAGCAATGGGATCTGGGGTTTTACCTCCCTGCTCTGCTTGAATCATAAAATTACAGATGAACAGTTTGGGTGGGAAGGGAACTTGAAGACCATCCAGTTCCTCCCCACTGCCATGTCAGGGACACCTCCCACTGTGCCAGGCTGCTCCAAGCCCCAGTGTCCAGCCTGGCCATGGACACTGCCAGGGATCCAGGGGCAGCCACAGCTGCTCTGAGACAGCTCCAACCAGGAAGGCTAAACCTGGGGGAGAATCTTAAGCTGGGGTTGGCCAGCAGAGGGTTTTTTCATCTCAGAAGGGATGCTGGAAGCACTGGTTGGTGTCCTGACAGGCTGACCCTGCTGCTGTCTCTGAAATCATTCCAGAGCAGTTTTTCCCAAGTTTAGGGGGTCTTCCTGTTCCACTGCCCAATTTACCAACTTCACTCAAATCCTGCAGTTATTTAAATAATAACTTTAATACTGACACAGAAGCCTGAGATGAGCTCAGCAGGTCAGAGCCTGGTGCTAAGAACACCCAGGCTGTGGGTCAGTCTTAGAATGGGCTATTCACTTAAGGGATGGACTTGATGATCCTTGTGGGTCCCTTCCAACTCGGGATATCCTGTGATTCTGTACATCAGAAGTAAGANCTGCCAGGGATCCAGGGGCAGCCCCAGCTGCTCTGGGCACCCTGTGCCAGGGCCTGCCCACCCTGCCAGGGAACAATTCCTGCCCAGTATCCCATAAAACAACCCCTTTTTTTGAGCTTGCCCCCACCCCAATCCTCCCACCCAACCTCAAGGATTCTACCTTTTCTCTCTCACCCTTCCCACTTTGCACCC
>VWYE01015135.1:15287-28778 GCA_013398995.1 Alaudala cheleensis
CCAGGTTGCCACCCTCCCAGGGAACAATTCCTCCCCAGTATCCCACAAAACAACCTCCTTCTTTGAACTTGCTCCCACCCCAGTCTTACCAGCCCTCTTCTCCCACCAACACTCAAAAATTCTACCTTTTCCCTCTCAGCCTTCCCACATCCCACCCAGCACCACAACCCCAGGTCTGACCACACCCTCTTTTTCTCTCTCCTCTTCAACCTTCCACATCCCAGGCTGCTCCAAGCCCTGTCCNTTGAGCTTGCCCCCACCCCAGTCCTCCCACCAAAACTCAAGGATTCTTTTCCCTCCCAGCCTTCCCACTTCCCACCCAGCACCACAACCCCAGGTCTGACCACACCCTCTTTTTCTCTCTCCTCTTCAACCTTCCACATCCCAGGCTGCTCCAAGCCCTGTCCAACCTGGCCTTGGGCACTGCCAGGGATCCAGGGGCAGCCACAGCTGCTCTGGGCACCCTGTGCCCAGGTTGCCACCCTCACAGGGAACAATTCCTCCCCAGTATCCCACAAAACAACCTCTTTCTTTGAACTCACCCCCACCCCAATCCTCTACCAGTCCTTCCACTCAAGGATTCCACTTTTTCCCTCCTCACAACCCCAGACGTGAGCCCGCCCTCTGTCCCCCTCTCCTCCCGGGATGGCAGCAGGGTGAGAGCAGTCCGTGCCCGGGGGCAGGGCAGGGCGGCAGCACCTTGGCGCTGTGCGCGGACACCGAGGTGGTGACATAGGGCGTGCGGTTCTTCTGCAGCAGCTCGATGTAGAGCTCGGCGCCCTCGCCGCCGTGCACCCGCAGCAGGCTCAGCAGCTCGTTCACGTCGTGGTGGATGCGGAACTCGCTCATGCTCCCGGCTCGGGCAGCCCTGGGGACGGCAACCAGGGGTTATCCCGCCGCTCCCGGGGGAAGCATGGCCTCAGGGAGACGCCTCTGGAATGGGGAGGGGTTTGGCTGGGATGGAGGAGGAGGAAGGAAACACAGCAGGGATGCTCCTTGTATGGTTTAGGTGGGAAGGGAACTCGAGGAGGTGGCCGAGAGACCCGAGTAAGTGAGCTGGGGGTGAGCTCTGAGTCCGCCTGTCATGGGATCAAGGAATGGTTTGGGTTGGAAGGGTCCTTAAACATCATCTCATTCTGCCACCCTGTCATGGGCAGGGACACCTTCCACTATCCCAGGTTGCTCTATTTTCCTATCCTGCCATAAAGCAATGGGATCTGGGGTTTTACCTCCCTGCTCTGCTTGAATCATAAAATTACAGATGAACAGTTTGGGTGGGAAGGGAACTTGAAGACCATCCAGTTCCTCCCCACTGCCATGTCAGGGACACCTCCCACTGTGCCAGGCTGNGTCCGCCTGTCATGGGATCAAGGAATGGTTTGGGTTGGAAGGGTCCTTAAACATCATCTCATTCTGCCACCCTGTCATGGGCAGGGACACCTTCCACTATCCCAGGTTGCTCTATTTTCCTATCTGGCCACAAAGCAATGGGATCTGGGGTTTTACCTCCCTGCTCTGCTTGAATCATAAAATTACAGATGAACAGTTTGGGTGGGAAGGGAACTTGAAGACCATCCAGTTCCTCCCCACTGCCATGTCAGGGACACCTCCCACTGTGCCAGGCTGCTCCAAGCCCCAGTGTCCAGCCTGGCCATGGACACTGCCAGGGATCCAGGGGCAGCCACAGCTGCTCTGAGACAGCTCCAACCAGGAAGGCTAAACCTGGGGGAGAATCTTAAGCTGGGGTTGGCCAGCAGAGGGTTTTTTCATCTCAGAAGGGATGCTGGAAGCACTGGTTGGTGTCCTGACAGGCTGACCCTGCTGCTGCTTCTGAAATCACTCCAGAGCAGTTTTCCCCAAGTTTAGGGGTCTTCCTGTTCCACTGCCCACTTTACCAACCTCACTCAAATCCTGCAGTTATTTAAATAATAACTTTAATACTGACACAGAAGCCTGAGATGAGCTCAGCAGGTCAGAGCCTGGTGCTAAAAACACCCAGGCTGTGGGGTCAATCCTGGAAAGGGCCATTCACTTAAGGGTTGGACTTGATGATCCTTGTGGGTCCCTTCCAACTCAGGATATCCTGTGATTCTGTGCATCAGAAGTAAGCCCCTGAGTCAGGAATCATGGAAATAAATAAGGAGTTTGATGTGACACCCGGCACAGATTGTATCAAGCAGATACAACCCCGATTCATGTATCAAGCACAAGGACACACTNGAACACCCAGGCTGTGGGTCAGTCTTAGAATGGGCTATTCACTTAAGGGATGGACTTGATGATCCTTGTGGGTCCCTTCCAACTCGGGATATCCTGTGATTCTGTACATCAGAAGTAAGCCCCTGAGTCAGGAATCATGGAAATAAATAAGGAGTTTGATGTGACACCCGGCACAGACTGTATCAAGCAGATACCATCCAGATCCATGTATCAAGCACAAGAACACACTTTTGTTTTGCCAAGATCATGGAAGGGATACCTGCAAGCCTTGCTCCAACAAAACTGACTCAAATTAGAACAGGACTTTCAGGGCCTGGTCCAGCCCAAACTTAAATCTCTTTAAAGGCTCAGGTTCACTTGGCCCTGATGGAGCCCTGATCCTGCTGGGGTTTCCCGCGGGCTGCTGAAGTGCCGGCGAGTCAGGGGCGTAGGGAACGAGGAGAAGCTGCGGGAGCTGGGCTGGACACCAGGAGCTGCCTGCTGGGGGCACCGGCACCGGGAAAACCGGGAAAGCCGGGCGGGTCCCGGGCAAACAGCGGGGGGATCGCCATCCCCGGGATGACCCGGGCAGCATCTCAGGACCCTGCTCCGCCCCGTCCCACCCTCCATAGCCTTCCCTTCCCTAATCCCTTCCCATCCCTATCCCTTCCCTACCTGCCCGCCCGGAAGTGCCGCCGCTGGCGCCGGGAAGCGCGTCCTGCGCATGCGCACCCCGCGGCGCGGTAACCCGGCGGCGCGCCCCCGCGCATGCGCAGTGCCCGCCATGCTGCCGCTGCCGCCGGGCCTTCCCCTGCTCCTCCGTGAGGGGCTCCCGCCGCTCCCTCAGGAACCCCCGTCCCCGCGGCCCCCTCAGCCCACGCCGCCCTTCACCTTCGCCCCCCGCCGCCTCCGCCTCGGCCCCCAGCATCCGCTCTTCGAGGTGAGGCGGCCCCCGCGCCCGGCGAGCCCCGCGGGGCCGTGTGGGGGCGGTTCCCGGAGCAGAGGGGTTCGCGCTGTGCTTCGCAGCCCTGCCCGCCCGCCCACTGCCGCTCTCTGCTCCTGTCTAGGATGGGGACGTGCACAGGCACCTCTACCTGCAGGGCGTCCTCACCAGCCTCGAGGAGGTGGCCGAGAGACCCAAGTAAGTGAGGCGGGCTCATCGCCAGAGCTGCGGGCGAGCTCTGAGGCCGCCTGTCGTGGGATCAAGGAATGGTTTGGGTTGGAAGGGTCCTTAAAGATCGTCTCATTCCTCCCTCCTACCGTGGTCAGGGATATCTCCCGCTATCCCAGGCTGCTCCAAGCCCTGTCCGAAGTTGCCTTGGACACTGCCAGGGATGCAGGGGCAGCCACAGCTGCTCTGAGCTGATGCAGCTGAGACAGCTCCAAGGGAAGGCTGAGCCTGGGCCAGAATCTTGGTCTTGCTCTTGTGTTTAAAATCCAGGAAGTCCTTCTGAGTGTTGTGTGAGCTTCACTTATGGATACTTTCTAAAAAAGCGTTGACACAGAGTTGTCACCCACAACTGCAACTTTTAGGCCCAACAGCTAATTTGTTACCTCGTGGCTTGTTTATTCTTCACCAAAGCGCCGTTTAACAGGAGGATGATCTAGATGATCCTGAAGCTATAATGGTTATAAGTTTCCAATGGCAAATAAGTTTCTAGCTGCCAGCTCCATCATGATCTTTGTTCATGATCTTGCCTTACATTTAATTTTAAGTATTAATCTCAAAAAATGCCACAAGTATTGTGGCTGCAGGTGTGGGTCTAGTGGAAGGGGTTGGAATCAGATGAGCTTTGTGGTCCAAGCCATCCTGGGATTCTCTGGTAAAGCCATCTAGAGGGGATGTTTGCAGCTGAAATTAAGGCTCTAATTCAGTTTAAAGCGTGGATGTCCTGATTTCCCTGCAGGGTGTCCGAGTTCAGCTGCCACATCTCTGGGTGCAGCCAGGTGTTTGACACTCTGGAGGGCTACGAGCACCACTACAACAGCCTGCACAGGAATGTCTGCTCCTTCTGCAAGCGCTCCTTTCCCTCTGGGAATCTCCTGGATATCCACATCCTGGAGTGGCATGACTCCCTCTTCCAGATCATGGCTGAGAAGCAGAACATGGTGAGCTGCCATGGCCAGCTCTTACCCTGTGGTTGGTGTGCACTTGTTTTTGTTTTTTTTTTCCAGTTATGTGTTTTGTTTTTCTTTCTCCTCCCTGTCCTTCAGTACCAGTGTCTGGTGGAAGGCTGCACAGAGAAGTTCAAGAGCAGCAAGGAGAGGAAGGATCACTTGGTGACTGTGCACCTTTATCCTGCTGACTTTCGGTTTGACAGGCCCAAGAAGGTGAAAAGGTAACTGCAAGGAAGGTCCCCCTGTCCTGCAAGGAAACTGTGAGGGAATTGGGATTGCTCAGCAGGGAGAAGAGAGCTCTGAGGTGACCTCATTGTGGCCTTCCAGTGCCTGAGAGAGCTACAGGAAGGATGGAGAGAGACTCTTCACAAGGGATGGAGGGACAGAAAAAGGGGGAATGGCTTCCCATTCCCAGAGGGCAGGGCTGGATGGGATCTTGGGCAGGAATTGTTCCCTGGCAGGGTGGGCAGTGCCTGGCACAGGGTGCCCAGNCTTTAAAAAAATTTTAAAATTCCCTCATGAAGTACCTTTGATTTCCTTGGCTCTGGGCTCAGGTGAGCTCCTGAACCAGGATGTAAAATTTTGTCTCTGCAGTGGCTCCAAGCACACGAGCTCTCCCATGGAGCAGGGAGCCAGCGTGCCCATGGATGTGAGTGAGGAGATGGTGGAGCAATGCCAAGGGAATGCCATGGAAGCAGGGCCTGAGGAGAACATGGAGATCTCTCAGCCTGCAGCCAACCCTGGCTCCTCACTGCCAGAGAAACGGCTCTACAAATCCAGGTCTGTACTTCTGGGCCAAAAGGGGCTGGGACCACTCCATCTCATCAGCCCTTTGAGCACTGCTTGGGGTGTTCCTGTGCTGGAGGTAAAACAGGCAGGAATCCCAGGTGTGCTTCCAAAGCCATTTCTGAAGGGAGAAAGTGTCAGGAGGAGCAGAACGTGGGTGTGCTGTGGAAGCTGTGCTTGTCTGCCCAGCTGATCTCTTCCCAAGGCATTGCAGGATGCTGCTTCTGCTCTCCTGCTCCTCATTATCAACCACTGCAACTGCCCAAGTGTAACATTTGGAAACACCTTGTTGTAAAGAGACCTCCAGGTGCAGAGCACACAGGAAATCCAACCAGTATTTCACCCATTCTTTAAATTATCTGGCATTTTATATGTCCTGCTCCTCCCATACCTTTCTCTTCCCACTCTGGGAGCTTCAAATGCCCCACAGAGCATCCCAGAGAGCCTGTGAGGGCTGGGCTGTTGGCATGGATTAAAGCCTGTCTCCCTTTCCAGGATCCCATCCACAATTTGCTTTGGACAAGGTGCCACCCGAGGATTCAAAGGACCACGTAAGAAAGTGTGAAGGTCAGTGCAGCAGATCTGTGCAGGATGAGCAGGCATGGAGCCACTGCCACCAGGGATATTTCCAGTTCCCACTCCATGGAATAAACCACCCAAACCAATTCAAGCTCTGCCAGCATTTGGGCACGGGTTCCTGATGTCAAACACAACTGGCACCACCTGAGTTAAGAATCCTCAAGATTTTGGGAAGGGGAACCCAGAACTTGCAGTGAGGCATTGAGGAAACTGTCCTGAGGCTGCACAGGATTGGGGGTTTTATTTTTTGCGACTTGAGGCTAAAAAAATACATTCAAGAAGTTACAAGATGACAACATGACTGTATGGAAGCTGGAATCACTGAGAAAATGGGGGGAAAGAACCCATTGGTCCTTAGTGCTGACTTCCTCCATCTCACTGAAGTCTCCTCTGCAAAGTTTGTCTGGGCCAAGAGAAGCATTTTCACAGGGAGTTCAAATAAAGTGACTTCCAGCCAGGTGAATAAATAAAAGGACTTTTTAAAAATTGCTTAGTAGAGAATTTACGTGCTGTTTTGAAGCCCAGGGCAGAGTCAGATGTGTGGAATGAACCTCCCTCCCTTTGCTGCAAAAATCAGGTTGGGATGGAGGTTGTTTTCCCTGTTGCCTTTCTCTTCCTTTGTAATCTCATCCTCCTGGAAAAAGCTGGAAACAGAGCCACTGGTCTTGGGGTCTTGGTGAATCCTGACACTCAAAAATCGTGCACAAGGGGAAAAAAAACGAGGTTTCTGGAGCAATGTTTATCCAAGAAGCTTAGGATCTATAATTGCGTTCTTTCCCTTCCCCCTCTCTGTGAGGAATAGAAGATCAAAGGGGCTTTGAAAAATCCTTGCAAATGGGAGCAGGGAATGATGTTTACAGAGATGTAGGAGATTTCCCAGTGAGTTTAAAAAAGCTTCCCTCTGTTTAAAACTCATCCAGCTTGTCCAGCCCTAATCCCTGCTCCATGGGCTCTGCAGAGTGCTGTCCCCAGCAGGCAAACCCCACACAACTGCCCGAGGACATCTGTCAGCAGGAACCAAAAAATCACTTCCCAACACTGGAGCCCCAAATGGGGCTTTATTCCCACCCTGGGATAGCTGGGAATGGGAAGCAGGCCCCAGGCTACTGGAGATGCCTGCAGACTTTGGCATGTGATGGTACAAAGGTCCGTTTGATTTTCCTTACGTGTTCAGGTCCAGGAGTTCTGAACTTGGAATTCCTTTTCCCCCAGAGTCCAGGGTTGCCAAGTGCCTGCCCTTGCTATTGGGAAACACACTGAAGTTACAGTGACAGCCTCAGGGCTCCTGCCTGGCTCTTCTGGGCCACCAGCTTTTCCCAGAGTCCACGGGCAACAAAAGATTTCCCAGCTGGCCAGTGGCTGTCAAAAATCCTTATTTCAAGTCAAAACTTGAATTTCCCATCTCTCCAGAGATAGTGCACTGGCAGGAGGACATGGACCTGCCTGCCCTGGAGAGCACAGGGTGCCATCTCCCTGAGCAGCAGGACCTGGATCCACCTAGAGCCAGGAGGGACTTGTGGGATGGGGAGCAGGACCTGAATCCACCCGGGGCCAGGAGGGACGTGTGGGATGGGCAGCAGCAGGACCTGGATCCACCCAGGGCCAGGAGGGATATGTGGGATGGGCAGCAGTGGGACCTGGATCCACCCAGGGCCAGGAGGGATATGTGGGATGGGCAGCAGTGGGACCTGGATCAACCCAGGGCCAGGAGGGACGTGTTGGATGGGCAGCAGTGGGACCTGGATCCACCCGGAGCCAGGAGGGACTTGTGAGATGGGGAGCAGGACCTGAATCCACCCAGGGCTAGGAGGGACGTGTGGGCTGGGCGGCAGCAGGACCTGGATCCACCCAGTGCCACCAGGGCCGCAGGGGCAAAGGACAAAGTGCAAGGCAGCTGTGGCAGAAGGCAGCCAAGGACAGGTAGGTTCCTAGCGGGCACAAGGGGTGGGCAGGGGGGTGCTGGGGTCTGGAAGGAGCTGTGGGCATGGCAACAGGGTGTGGACCAGCACCAGCCACACTGTGGGCTTGTGCCACCACGTCTCTGCCATCTCTCCTCTCCACCCCAGGACCATGGGGCTCTGCAGTGTGACCGTCCTGCTGGGCACTGCTCTCCTCCTGCTGGCACCTGGCAGCACCCAGGTGAGCCCTGCCCTCCCTCTCCCCCTCTGCTGAGGGCACCCACGTGTGACCCGGGCCCCCCTCGGAACCCCCTTGTTGTCTCCCCACAGGCTCTGAGCAGCTCCCGGTGGAAGGACCCGGCCACGGAGCAGGATGTGCCTGAGGAAATGTAAGAGGTGCTCGCATCTGGCTTGCAAAAACCAATAAAACAACAGCCCAAAATGGAAAGGGTTTGAGGGGGGAATAAATCCCCCTTGTTGCTTTGTGCTCCCAGCTCCATCTCCCTTCCTCCCTGAATTACACAAACTGAGCATCCAGCTGGTTTCTCCATTCCTTTTGTGGAATCAATAGTTCATTTAGCCCCTTTGCTCCCTGAGATCCTAACTGCTGCTTCCTGGGGTGTGGGGAATCTCACCAGGATCCTGCACCCTGGGGTGGGATTCCCCTGGGACAGGGTGGTATTTTGCAACCTTTCCTCGCTGATTTTGTTCCCCTTTTCCAGCATCCTGGGTGTAGGAGACGTTGAGTCACCAGAGGAGGATGAACCAGGTATAAAGGTCTTCTCCAGCAATACCTGGGCTCAGAGGGGCCCACCCCAAGTCCAGGCAAGACCAGAAGAGGATCGTGAGCACCTCCACCACCCCCAAGATGATGCCAGGGAGGCCAATGCCCGTGTGCCATTCGGGATGCTGGCCCCGCAGGTGCAGAATGGCCCAGAGGAGGACCGTGACCACATCTACCACCCCCAGGATGATGCCGGGGAGGCTGACACCTACAGGCCACTGCGGATGCTGTCCCCAAAGGTGCAGAATGGCCCGGAGGAGGATCGTGACCACATCTACCACCCCCAGGATGATGCCGGGGAGGCTGACACCTACAGGCCACTGCGGATGCTGTCCCCAAAGGTGCAGAATGGCCCGGAGGAGGACCGTGACCACATCTACCACAGCTGAGTGGAGATGTGCCTGGGCTGTGAAATCAGGGGTGGGAGCTGCCCCTAGGGCTTCCTGGGGGAATTTGCTCCTTCCCACCCAGCCCTGAGCCTCACTAATAAATGCATTCTGCTCTCCACGTTCTGGTGCGTTCCTCATTGCTGGCAGAAACCTGCAGGAACTCCCTCAGGATTACCCCAAGGCGCCAGGCAGGGCAAGGATGATGCCCTGGGACAGGAGAATCAGCCCATCATCCCGGCCTCAGCTCAGCCCAGGTGAGGCTGAGGCCAGGCAAACTCAGCCCATGGGTGTTGTGCCCCAGAGGGTGCCACAGGCTGTCCCCTTCCCAAGGAACACACAGACCTGTGCTCCACAAGGCTGCTCTTGCCCAGCCCAGCGTCAGAGAGCAGCATGGGGGTGCTCAGTGAACCCCAACACTTCCCAGCTAAGCCAGGACCTCGCAGCAAGGATGCC
Source organism: Alaudala cheleensis (assembly GCA_013398995.1). Lineage (NCBI taxonomy): Eukaryota > Metazoa > Chordata > Aves > Passeriformes > Alaudidae > Alaudala > Alaudala cheleensis. Next base: position 24,494 of record VWYE01015135.1, read on the forward strand.
CCATCTCCCAGCAGCACCTAGAAAACCCTTTAATAGCAAAGGCAGAGGTGGTCCCCACTGCTGGCTGTCACCCCAGGTATTGCACACTGACGGGTCCCAGTCCCCTGTGTGGGGTAAGGCAGGGGGTGGACGTGCTGCAGGAGGCTGTGGGGACCTGCACCACCCCAGGGACCTGCCCCTCCCGGGCTCAGCTGTCGGTGAAGTTGGCCTTGCGCTTCTCCACGAACGCCGTCATCCCCTCCTTGCGGTCACTCTGGGGCAAATAGAGAGGTGAGGTTGGGGGGCTGCAGTGGCACTGTTATCCCTCATGCCATGGCACTCCGATCCCCCTACTCACGGTGGCAAAGGTGGCGTAAAAGAGGCGCTTCTCTGTCCTGTTCCCCTCTGTCAGCGTCGTTTCGAAGGCTGAAAGCAAGGGAGAAGTTGGGGAGACCCCTCTGCCTGGCCTCAGAGCTCCCCCAAGGGGTTCCCAGTTGGCTCCCAGCCCCTACCAGCATTGACTGACTCCTTTGCCATGGCAGCCACCAGCTTGGAGTGGCNGTGCCACCACGTCTCTGCCATCTCTCCTCTCCACCCCAGGACCATGGGGCTCTGCAGTGTGACCGTCCTGCTGGGCACTGCTCTCCTCCTGCTGGCACCTGGCAGCACCCAGGTGAGCCCTGCCCTCCCTCTCCCCCTCTGCTGAGGGCACCCACGTGTGACCCGGGCCCCCCTCGGAACCCCCTTGTTGTCTCCCCACAGGCTCTGAGCAGCTCCCGGTGGAAGGACCCGGCCACGGAGCAGGATGTGCCTGAGGAAATGTAAGAGGTGCTCGCATCTGGCTTGCAAAAACCAATAAAGCAACAGCCCAAAATGGAAAGGGTTTGAAGGGGGAATAAATCCCCCTTGTTGCTTTGTGCTCCCAGCTCCATCTCCCTTCCTCCCTGAATTACACAAACTGAGCATCCAGCTGGTTTCTCCATTCCTTTTGTGGAATCAATAGTTCATTTAGCCCCTTTGCTCCCTGAGATCCTAACTGCTGCTTCCTGGGGTGTGGGGGATCTCAGCAGGGTCCTGCACTCCACTGGGGTGGGATTCCCCTGGGACAGGGTGGTATTTTGCAACCTTTCCTCGCTGATTTTGTTCCCCTTTTCCAGCATCCTGGGTGTAGGAGACGTTGAGTCACCAGAGGAGGATGAACCAGGTATAAAGGTCTTCTCCAGCAATACCTGGGCTCAGAGGGGCCCACCCCAAGTCCAGGCAAGACCAGAAGAGGATCGTGAGCACCTCCACCACCCCCAAGATGATGCCAGGGAGGCCAATGCCCGTGTGCCATTCGGGATGCTGGCCCCGCAGGTGCAGAATGGCCCAGAGGAGGACCGTGACCACATCTACCACCCCCAGGATGATGCCGGGGAGCCTGACACCTACAGGCCACTGCGGATGCTGTCCCCGCAGGTGCAGAATGGCCCGGAGGAGGACCGTGACCACATCTACCACAGCTGAGTGGAGATGTGCCTGGGCTGTGAAATCAGGGGTGGGAGCTGCCCCTAGGGCTTCCTGGGGGAATTTGCTCCTTCCCACCCAGCCCTGAGCCTCACTAATAAATGCATTCTGCTCTCCACGTTCTGGTGCGTTCCTCATTGCTGGCAGAAACCTGCAGGAACTCCCTCAGGATTACCCCAAGGCGCCAGGCAGGGCAAGGGACAGGAGACTCAGCCCATCATCCCAGCCTCAGCTCAGCCCAGGTGAGGCTGAGGCCAGGCAAACTCAGCCCATGGGTGTTGTGCCCCAGAGGGTGCCACAGGCTGTCCCCTTCCCAAGGAACATACAGTCCTGTGCTCCACAAGGCTGCTCTTGCCCAGCCCAGCGTCAGAGAGCAGCATGGGGGTGCTCAGTGAACCCCAACACTTCCCAGCTAAGCCAGGACCTCGCAGCAAGGATGCCCCATCTCCCAGCAGCACCTAGAAAACCCTTTAATAGCAAAGGCAGAGGTGGTCCCCACTGCTGGCTGTCACCCCAGGTATTGCACACTGACGGGTCCCAGTCCCCTGTGTGGGGTAAGGCAGGGGGTGGACGTGCTGCAGGAGGCTGTGGGGACCTGCACCACCCCAGGGACCTGCCCCTCCCGGGCTCAGCTGTCGGTGAAGTTGGCCTTGCGCTTCTCCACGAACGCCGTCATCCCCTCCTTGCGGTCACTCTGGGGCAAATAGAGAGGTGAGGTTGGGGGGCTGCAGTGGCACTGTTATCCCTCATGCCATGGCACTCTGATCCCCCTACTCACGGTGGCAAAGGTGGCGTAAAAGAGGCGCTTCTCTGTCCTGTTCCCCTCTGTCAGCGTCGTTTCGAAGGCTGAAAGCAAGGGAGAAGTTGGGGAGACCCCTCTGCCTGGCCTCAGAGCTCCCCCAAGGGGTTCCCAGTTGGCTCCCAGCCCCTACCAGCATTGACTGACTCCTTTGCCATGGCAGCCACCAGCTTGGAGTGGCCGGCGATCTTCTCAGCGCAGGCAATGGCTGCGTCTAGCAGCTTCTCCACAGGGTAGATCTTGCTGACCAGACCTAGGACGGGCAGTGGGAAGTGGGGGGATGGCTCTCTGCCAGACCCCCGCAGTGCCAGGGCTGTTCCATGTCCCTACCTGCCTCCTTTGCCTCCTGTGCCGAAATCCGGTCGCCGGTGAGCACCATCTCCATTGCCAGCGACTTCCCCACTGCCCTGGTCAGCCTCTGTGTCCCACCAGCACCTGGGGTGTTTAGGGAAGGGAGAGGTTCAGAGAGGGATACCTGGGTGTCCCCACCCCAGCTGGGCTGGAAGCCCCTGGCAGGTGCCTGCTGCTCACCTGGGATGGTTCCCAGCAGGATTTCGGGCTGCCCAAACTGCGCCTTCTCCCCGGCGTAGATGATGTCGCACATCATGGCCAGCTCACACCCGCCTCCCAGCTGGGACAGGGGAGGCACAGATGGGTCAGGGGGTGCCGGGCTGGGGACAGGGGGTGCAGGGACATGTGGGGGACACTCACGGCGTAGCCATTGACGGCAGCGATGATGGGTTTGCGCACAACGGAGACCTTGTCCCACCCCGCGAGGAAGCCGCTGTTGTAGCACTCCTGGAAGGTTTTATTCTGCATCTCCTTGATGTCTGCGCCAGCTGCAAAGGGAAGTGCAGTGGGACACCAATCCCCTCCGAAGCTTTGGGGTGAGCAGAGGGCCTGTCCTACCTGCAAAGGCTTTCTGGCTGCCGGTGAGGACGATGGCTCCCACATCCGGGTCGCTCTCCATGGCCTCCAGCGCCCGCCGCAGCTCTGCCATGAGCCCCTCGCAGAGGGCATTGAGCGCCTGCGGCCGGTTCAGCTGGATCAGCCCCACGTTCTTCTGTGCCCCCGTCTTCTGCACCAGCAGGTACTGGAACGCGGTCCCTGCCCGCCACACCAGCACCGGCCCGTTAGCCCACGGGCTCTCGGGCACCGGGCGGACCCCCGGCCATCCTCGGCAACGCCCGGCCACCGTCACTGCGCGCTATTTAAAGGCGACCTTGATGCCAGCGGTCACCGGCAGCCGGCGGGACGTCCCCGGGAGCTTGGCTCGGAGGAGCTCCCAGTGCCACCCTAGCCCGGGAAGATGCAGCCCCGTGGCCACCCTGTGCTGGGACAGCGAGCGTGGTCCCGGGCTGGCATCTGGGGCATGCTCCAGCGACCCCGGTGCCCGGCGCTGGGCCCCAGTGCCCTGGTATGCAGTGCCACTGCCCATACATGGCGCAGGGTCCCGGTGCCCGGTGCTGGGCTCTGGAGCGCAGCTCCGGAACCACGTGCAACTCACTGGGCACAGGCCCGGTGCTGGGACCGGACCTTCCGCTGGGTCCCGGTGTCCGGTGCCGTAGCCGTGGTACACAGCCCAGGAACTCCGTGCCCGGCGCCGGGACCGTGCACAGAACAGGGACCCGGTGCCGTAGCCTGGTGCGCAGCCCAGGGACCATGCGCCGGTCGCTGGGCACATGCCCACCCGGGGCTACCACCGTGCCCGGTGCAGGGACCCGGTGCCATGCGCTGAGCGCGGCCAAGCCCGCCCACCCGCGTTGCCCCCCCGGTGCCCCGGTGCTCACCGGCGCTGCAGCGCCGTGCTGCCCCGCGGGGCGCGGGACGGGCCGGGGCGGCGCGGTCTGGGGGCTTAGAGGCGCCGCGGGGAACGGGGAGAGAAGGGGAACGGGTGAGCTGGGGGGTTTCTCCACTGCCCCCCGCGCGGGGACTGGGGGGAGTGCGGGGGGCGCGGCGGGAGCTCGGCAGCGGGAGCGCGGCCAGGGAGGAGCGGAGAGG
>VWYE01015135.1:37648-49844 GCA_013398995.1 Alaudala cheleensis
ATGGCCGCCCGCGCCGGCCGGTACCGCCCTCCGCCGCCGCTGGCACCGCCCGCCGCCAACGGCACCGCCCCTGGAGCGCCCCGGGCCGCCGCACGGAGGCAAGGAGTGAGGAAGGGATGGAGGGAAGCGTAGGGAAATGGATGGAGGAGCCCCTGGATGGATGCCCGATGCGGTGATGAACCAGCTGCCTGCACCCATGGGGGGCGGGAGAGGGCCGCGGTGGAAGAGGGGAGCCCTTCAGGAGTAGGGGCAGCCCTGTGACCACCTCCCCAGCCTCCTCCTCTCCCCATTCTGTTTGGCTCATGCACCTTGTACCATGGCCGCCCATCCTGGCAAGGCGGAGGAGCAGCGGATGGCCATGGTCCCGCTGTCCCACCGCACACAACCCAGCACAGCTGCCCCAAGGGCCGGTCCCAGCGCTCCCTCCCACCCGTGGTTCCCAAACCTTCATGGGTACAATAAGACTCTCCAATCCCAAGGCTGTCTGGTGTCGTTTTTGTTTTTGTGTTCCTGTCATCTGCCCAGGGGTGGGGTGGGGTACTGGGATGTACTGGGATACTCCCAGTGGGACCCTCGGCGAACCCACTGTGCCACCCAGCGATCTATGGGGTTACTGTGTCCCTACTGGCCCTGGCAGCACCCCAGGAAATATTCACGTGCAAGGAAGAGCTGGGGGTGACAAAGCACAGGCTCCTGAAATCCCCTTCGAGTGTTTATTTTGGAGGGATTTTCCCCACCTCCGGGTTTGCAGCAAGCAGCACGGTGAGATGGGCTGGGGACATCAGCCTGGCAGCAGCTTCCTGGGGGGACGGTGGCCCTGCAAGCCAGCCCAGGGCATTTGGGGTCACCAGCTCCCAGGGATGAGGGATGATCATTCCCAGGGTCTTGGAGCTGAGCCAAGCAGCCATTCCTGGGGACCTCTGGCCCCTGAGTCCCAGCTCAGACAATGCAGGCAGGTGCCTGATTTGGCCCAGATGGAGACCTTCCACTTCCCTGGGACTTGTCTTGGGGAAAAAGGATTCTCCAAATCCAACCTGAGCCCCCCTCGGGCTGCAATCTGGGGCCAGAACCCCTCGTTGCATCACCTGTTGCTGCTGCCAAGAAGGGTTTGGCCTCATCCATCCCCTCCATTCCTTTGTGTGCTGTGGCTGGGGGGCTGCTCTCAGCCTGTCCAGACTCAACAGGCTCAGCTCCCTCCCACCTCCTCATGGGCTGGGTGCTCTAATCCACAACCCCCTGGGCAGCCACTGTGGGGTCATGGCGGGGTCCCCATGTCCCTCTGGCACAGCTCAGGGTCAGCACCGTCATGCTGGGGCCCTTCCAGCAGGGCTGCTGGCTCCTGCCTGCTCCGGTGCCTCGGCTGTCCCCGGTGCTGCCCTCCCACCGGTGCCACCGGTGCTCGAGGAGGAGAGACCCCAACAACCAAAGGATTCGTGGAAAGCACCATCACCGCAAGCGTGTCAGGAAGGAGGGGACAGCGGGGAGTGTCCCGCCCCCTCCTCGGGCTGTCCCAGCGGAGGGACAGGAGCCAGGCCACCGGCACCTCCCCCGGGAGCCGCCGCTCTACCAAGAGCCCTCCATCAGCTTCAGGATGCTGCTGTAGAGGCGCCCAGGGGCGTCCAGGCCCCAGACGAAGTCCCAGTGGTTCCAGTCGGGGATGTGGGTGTAGGTGACGAGGTGGCTGATGCGGGGCAGCAGCAGCAGGACGTCCCTCCAGTCAGCTGCCCAGTCCTGCCCTCCCGACCACACGGCCGTGGGCACCGGCATCTCCTCCACGCGGTACAGGGGNTATTCTGGAGGGATTTTCCCCACCTGTGGGTTTGCAGCAAGCAGCACGGTGAGATGGGCTGGGGACATCAGCCTGGCAGCAGCTTCCTGGGGGGACGGTGGCCCTGCAAGCCAGCCCAGGGCATTTGGGGTCACCAGCTCCCAGGGATGAGGGATGATCATTCCCAGTGTCTGGGTGCTGAGCCAAGCAGCCATTCCTGGGGACCTCTGGCCCCTGAGTCCCAGCCCAAACAATGCAGGCAGGTGCCTGGCTTGGCCCAGATGGAGACCTTCCACTTCCCTGGGACTTGTCTTGGGGAAAAAGGATTCTCCAAATCCAACCTGAGCCCCCCTCGGGCTGCAATCTGGGGCCAGAACCCCTCGTTGCATCACCTGTTGCTGCTGCCAAGAAGGGTTTGGCCTCATCCATCCCCTCCATTCCTTTGTGTGCTGTGGCTGGGGGGCTGCTCTCAGCCTGTCCAGACTCAACAGGCTCAGCTCCCTCCCACCTCCTCATGGGCTGGGTGCTCTAATCCACAACCCCCTGGGCAGCCACTGTGGGGTCATGGCGGGGTCCCCATGTCCCCCTGGCACAGCTCAGGGTCAGCACCGTCATGCTGGGGCCCTTCCAGCAGGGCTGGTGGCTCCTGCCTGCTCCGGTGCCTCGGCTGTCCCCGGTGCTGCCCTCCCACCGGTGCCACCGGTGCTCGAGGAGGAGAGACCCCAACAACCAAAGGATTCGTGGAAAGCACCATCACCGCAAGCGTGTCAGGAAGGAGGGGACAGCGGGGAGTGTCCCGCCCCCTCCTCGGGCTGTCCCAGCGGAGGGACAGGAGCCAGGCCACCGGCACCTCCCCCGGGAGCCGCCGCTCTACCAAGAGCCCTCCATCAGCTTCAGGATGCTGCTGTAGAGGCGCCCAGGGGCGTCCAGGCCCCAGACGAAGTCCCAGTGGTTCCAGTCGGGGATGTGGGTGTAGCTGACGAGGTGGCTGATGCGGGGCAGCAGCAGCAGGACGTCCCTCCAGTCAGCTGCCCAGTCCTGCCCTCCCGACCACACGGCCGTGGGCACCGGCATCTCCTCCACGCGGTACAGGGGTGGTGTGTCCTGGGGGGACACGGGGGGCTCAGTCCCTGCGAGCCATTCTGTCCCTGCCCCACCCCGGAGACAGCCCCAGCGTCTCCAGCTGCCAGCACTGCAGCTCCTACCTGGTGGTAGATGGCTGGGTTCTCACTGCCGTAATCAAAGGCTTTGAATTCTCCAGATTTTATCACCTGGGAAGAGAGGATGGGTCTGCTGCGGGAGTGCTGCTGCGTGGGTCTCGCATCTCCCGGGCCCCTCGAGGCACCCCTCAGGAGAGGGTGCTCAGAAGGGCTTTGTGTAAAACAAAAAAGCCCAGAAAACCAAGAACTGGGTTTTTTTTGGGGTTTTTGTTTGGTTGGGTTTGGGGGTTTTTTGGCTTTTTGTTTTTGGGTTTTGGGGGGTTTTTTTGTAAAACAAAAAAACAAAACACCAAAACCAAACCAACCAAACAAAACCCCCCCCAAAAAAATCCCAAAAACCAAACAAAAAAACCTTGCCATCTGCCCCCCTCCAACCATGCCAGCTGGCTGGGGACAGGCAGCACANTGCCCACCTCCAACCATGCCAGCTGGCTGGGGACAGGCACAAGGAAAGCTGTTGGTGTCCTCACCCCTGTGACACTGCAGGAGGAGCTGGCACCCCTGCAAAGCCAGGCTTCCCACCTTTTTATAACAGGGTGGGTTTTTGACCTCTGGCTCCATGCCTGCCCCTAGCCATGGGCTGCCAAACCAAGGTGTTTGCTGCATGTGACTCTGGCTGCCCCAGTGCCGTGCTCTTCCCTCTGAAATCCTGCTCCCCACCAGCTGTGTGTGCAGGGTGCTGCTGGAGCTCCTGCAACGACCTGACCATCCTTGTTCAGCTTCCATTAGCTGTAATTTGGCTCTGTGAGGAGGCACATGGGTGGGGTTCTCCAGCCTGACCCCGTTTCCAGCAGGGCCAGTGCTGAAGCTGCAGAGTCCATCTCCAGGGTGTCCAGGATCCCTTTGGACTGGGGGAAATGTTGTTGAGTCCCCCTTTTCCTCCTCATCCAGTTCCTCCAGCCTCTCCTTGGGTTTCCACCCACCAGCACCATGATGTCCCCAAGTTCAGGGTGCAAACTGGGTGTCTCAGCATCCTTCTGTGGCCTCCCCATCGTGTCCCTTGTGCTGTCTGGCACAGCACAGGACACCCACTGCAGTGTCCCCTGGTCCCCAGAGGCACCAGGGCAGCTCATCCTGCATCCAGCACCTCTTCTAATTCCTTGCCTTTACTTTCTTGGGAGCTGCCAATGTCTGAGATCCCTGAACTCTTGTGTCTGGCACAGCAGGCTCTCAGTAAAGTGAATTTTTAGGATGTATAAGCCAGGTCTTCCTAACCCTGACAGGAGAAGGGACCATCCCAGGGGTGGAGCATCTGTGTCAGGGATCCTACCTGGGCCCAGTGGATGACGTTTTTGACAGAGGTGCCATCTGGATAGTGGGATGTGTACACATCCAGCCGTGTCTGCAAGGAAACACATCCCAACTGTTGTTTCTTTCCAGGGGCTGGGAGGGGAGTGGCAGCTGCCAGGGGTTTCCCAGAGCAGCCACTGCTGAGTCACGCTGCCTGAAGAGCTGGGCCAGGTCCAGCAATATAATTTTTCATTAAAAACCAATTGCTGTGAGGCAGCAAGGGGAGGAGAGGGATGGGGATGAAGGATGAGACACCTTCCTTGGGCTCATGGTCTGTGCTCAAGGCCTCAGTGACTGCCTGAGGTCACCCAAAGGCGGGTCAGAGCAGAGGCTGCACCCCAGGGTGCTCACAGTGACAGCCCTAATTCAGAGGTGTTGCCCAGGGCCACCTGGCCACTGACGTTTACCCAGCAGAGCCTGGGGGCTTTCCCTGTCCCAGGAGGACAATGATCTGGCAGAGGGGACACGGTGCAGGGTCCGCTTGCTGCGAGCACTGGGGGCGAGTGGCTGCAGCAGGCTGGGCAGGGTGGGTGGCCCTGGGACCCCCATCCCCACGGGCATGGCACACCCACCATGTTGAGGTTCTTCTCGTTGTGGCCCCCCAGCAGGAAGAGGAGGCTGGCACAGGGCCTGTGCAGCAGCGTGTGCCTGCACAGCTCCGGCAGGAACCGCCACAGCTTCCTCATGCGCAGCGACGCGTCCGTCCTGCCCAGCAGCAGCTGTGGGGGCAAAGGGCAACGTGCATTTCCTGCTCTTCCCTCCCTGCAGCCCAGCCCACCAGCCAGGCAGTGAAGGGAATATCCAGGAGTCAATTCTCCTGCCCCCCTGCCCTGCAGAGATGTGTACAGGGGTCGATGCTGAGTGAACACACACCAGGGAAATCAGTGTTCACAACTCTCCTCTTTCCCCCCACCTCCCCCAAGCTCTGGATCTGTTTTTCATGGAATCAACGCAGCAAAGCTGCTCTTTTCCAGGTGTTTGGCCTAGAGCCCCTTCAAGTGCCCCCATATAAATGTCCCCTCGTTTATCCTACAGATGGAAGGAAGGCATGCACTCAACAAGGCCCTTCAGGGCTGTATGTGCACCTGAATTGTGTCTGTGCTTATAAATCAGCAGGAATTAAGTGTTTTCTGCTGCATCAGAGAGCCCTGGGGGCTGTGTTTGGGTGTGATCCCTCCTCTAGAACCAGTCAGTTTTGGGGCAGAAGGGCATGGAATAATCCCTTACCGGGATCATCCTGAGCTTGTTGTCCAGGAGGAGCTGCATCTTCATCAATGGACTTCTGGCGTGCTTGGGTGCCACCACTGGAGCCAGGGCAAACATCATTTTGACTTTCTGAGCCAGTCCAGGCACGGATGAAAATGCAATAAACGCTGAGGAAACAGAAAAACAACCTCAGACTTGCTCCATCTCTCCTCAGGTGCTTAATCCGAGGGCTCACTTGGACCCAGGTCTGTTTAATTAATTATCTCCGCTTGGAAATCTGAGATCTCTCCCTTCCCTGGAAATCTGAGCCACCTTCCTGCTAAATGCTGGTGCAAGAGACGCCTGAAGTGAGGCAACACCTCCATTCCCTTGGCTGATTGGGCACTTCAGTGGTTGTTAAGCTCACATGGAGAGGACCCCTCTGCTTTCTGCTGACAAACACCCGAAGTTTTTCAAGTCAGGGTGGTGGGTGAGCCCCTGGAACGCACCAATTGTGCAGCCCTGGGAGTAGCCAACGTAGTGGAGCTGCTTCTGCCCCGTTTTCTGCAGCACGAAGTCGATGGCGGCCGGGAGGTCGTACACTGCCATCTCATGGAAGCTGCAACACAGGAGGGAGGTGTTGGCCATGGGGCAGCAACAGCAGGGCAAACGTACCACGGGCTGCCTTGCGCTGCCCAGCTTTACATCTGGGGCTGATTTTCCAGGAGGAAATTCCTGGCACGGGTCCCTTCTGCCACGGCATCATCCTCCCCAGGAAGGGTTTAGTCCTCCCACGGCCGTGGTGAGCAGTAAATAGACTTGTGCAGAGCCTGGCCAGCATCCAGTGCCACGCCCAGCCTCTCTGCAGCCCCAGAGCTGCCTCCCACCAGGCTTACAGCACCAGCTCTGCTCCTTGGGATGCTCCTTCCCAGAGGGACATGGAGCACTGCTTCCTGCCCGTGTGCCTGCTGGTGGGACGTGGTGACAGGCAGACCTGCTGTGTGAGGTTTTTCTGAAAGCCTGTTCGTGAACTCGGGGATTCTGCTCTGGAGATCAGCTCTGGAGAGGCTGTGGCAGCTGAAAAAGGGGGGACAAGGGGCAGTGAGGTCTAGGAGCAGGGGAGGTGGCAATGACACGTGCCAGTGGGTGATGTCTGTGTGTGTCCCCACGCAGTGCCCGGTGCTCCCGGCAGCTGCAGGGAGGTGCTGGCAGCGTGTCAGCAGGCAGGTCTGCTCAGGTGCTCCATCCTCCCCGGGGCAGGCTGTGCCAGGGGTTAGGTGCTCTGACTTGCCTGCTCGGAGGCACCCACCTCTGCCTGGAGCCTGGTGGCAGGCAGGAAAGAGATCTGCCCTTTTGTAACGCGATCCCAGCCCACCTGAAATCCCAGAATTCCAGCTGGTCCGCTGAAAGGCGCTGGTGTCTGCGGGACCAGCTCGTCCCCCGGCTGTTTCCCAGCCACACGTCATAGCCAGAGTCTGCCAGGATGAAGCCGAGGCTGTTGTTAGCCAGGTTTTCCACCCAGTGGCTGCCTTCTCCAAATATCCCGTGCTGGAGAAACACGACGGGCTTGGCCCCTGGGTGCAAAAGAAACAGCACATTTCATTGAACCAGAGTCTCTCTAGGCACTCACCCCAAATCAAGGCCAGCAAAGCCTCTTCCTTGCACTGCCAGAGGACATGCAAAATGTGCATTTTGATGGTGTGTTTGAGTGTAAATTGGAGAAACCCCACGAATTCAGTGTTTTTGCTTTAACAATTATTCCCCCAGCCTGTCCACGTTCATCCATTCCCCTGCCTGCATTCAGGGCTTTTTCTTTTTGCTGTTTCTGAGTGAAACAGAGCTGTACCTCTGTTCTCATGCTTTTCTCTTCCGTGAGGAATTCTGTTCAGGTGGATGTAGTAACCATCACGAGTCAGGACCTCATACTCCTCGCTGGGGTACCCTCTGTGGCAGATGATTTGGCTCTGGGGGAAGAAAAACCCCGGTGGGAAACTTTTCATAGGGAAGGTGCTTCTCTAACTTAAAGAGCACATCAGCTGGTAAAACCGAAGTTCTGGGATGTGGCTTTGCCCAGGCTGTCTCTGGGTCAGCTGAGGACTTTTTGTGACAGAGGATGCTCTGTCCAAACCCCACCTCCAGAGATCTGCCCGAGGGAAGGGGAGATGCTCAGCCTCAGTGGGCGGGAGGGGAGCTGGCGGCTGCGGGGCTTGAAACGATTCCAGACAGGGCGAATGAAACCGAAAGGATTTACTGACGCCTGAGCCCGCTTTTCCGACGGCTGGCACCGATTTCCCGACGGCAGCACATGTCACATCAGGCTCCCGGCTGATGTGCCAGCAGATAAGGTGGTGGGGCAGATGGAACCTGCCGAGCTGGGCTGACTGGAAGGGCAGTGGGATAAACCCCACAGGACTCATCGCAGGGCTCCCGAGGCTCTGCCCGGGCTTTATTTATGCTGAAAACTCCACAAATTGGGAAGTTTCTGCCAAAATCCAGCTGTGGTCCTGCCCACAGGTGGCTGTGTGCTCCCTTTGTCACCAGGTTCGCAGAAAGATTAAATGCAGCAAATTCACCACGTCCTGGTCCTGCTAAACCCAGCTTCAGAGCATCACCTGGACACGGCTGCAGCTGAAGGAGAGGAGCCACGAGCAAATGTCTACCCTCTGGGGAGGCATCTGATCAAATCCAGTCCGGGATTATCCCCACCTCTAACTGCCCTGCTGGTAATTACACTTAATTCTGCCGGGAGGAGGAGCTTGTTAATGACGGTGTGGAGGCAGCGTCTTATCGCAGCAGCTCGACAGCACCAGCCCTCTCCGTGTGCCCTCCAACCCAAGCTTTCAGAGGGGAAATTCAAAGTTCTCCTGACTTACAACGTTCATGAGAGTCTCGGGATTCAGAGGCTTTTTCTGCTCGGTGGCACCTTCGGAGTTGGTGGGCACTTGCACCAAAAGCAGGATTGCAATGAAGAGCCACATCGTGTGCCTGTGTGAATAATGAGAGTGACAGCAACAAAAATGATAATGATGGTAATAATAGGAATAGGAACAAGAGGAACAACAGCAAAACCGGTAACACCGATGCTGCTGCTGTTATCATCGTGATTATTATGGTTACTAACATTGATATGAATGTTTCTTTCTCCTTGGCTAGGATGGGTTGAGTCCCACACGTATCTGAAGATCACATAAAATTTTCTGGGCTGGGGAAGTAGAGGGAATTCCCAATTTCAGCTTTCTTTGCAGTCCACATGAGAAGTTTTTGTACTCCTCTGTACAGACAGGATCTGGTACCAGGCAGGAGCCTTTTTTGTATTTTAAACAGCAGCAAGAAGAGAACCAGCTGTTCAAAACTGATCCAATACCATTGGGCCAGTTGTCTGACAGAGGAAATCAACCTAAAGGGGGAGTTTCTGCCATGGGAGGAACATGTTTAGTGTGGCAGGGCTATGAGTATGGCTATACTTTTCATGTTTCTCTATTGCTTAGCTTTTGTACCCAAACCCCACTGTAAACACAAGGATCCTAGAACTGAAATTGGTAGAACCTCATGGGAAAGCTGTTGGTTCAGTAAGTGAAAACACCAGAAACCATTCTGATCACCTGAGATGCTCCTGAGCAGAGGCCTGTTTTTAATGCACACAGTTAATAGCATCTATGATTTCTAGTGTTTTGCCAGGCTCTCAAAAGTGATAACCCTGATTCAGCCCAGCAGCATGAACTGGGAGTTACTCTGTGCCTCCCTCCTGCTCCCCACACCACGAGACTCTCCTACCCTTGAAACACCCAGCAAACCTACCTGTGGTGTCACCAAGATGCCAGTTAAGACCCAAAAAAAGGAANGATTATTATTGTTACTAACATTGATATTAATGTTTCTACTTGGCTAGGATGGGTTGAGTCCCACACGTATCTGAAGATCACATAAAATTTTCTGGGCTGGGGAAGTAGAGGGAATTCCCAATTTCAGCTTTCTTTGCAGTCCACATGAGAAGTTTTTGTACTCCTCTGTACAGACAGGATCTGGTACCAGGCAGGAGCCTTTTTTGTATTTTAAACAGCAGCAAGAAGAGAACCAGCTGTTCAAAACTGATCCAATACCATTGGGCCAGTTGTCTGACAGAGGAAATCAACCTAAAGGGGGAGTTTCTGCCATGGGAGGAACATGTTTAGTGTGGCAGGGCTATGAGTATGGCTATACTTTTCATGTTTCTCTATTGCTTAGCTTTTGTACCCAAACCCCACTGTAAACACAAGGATCCTAGAACTGAAATTGGTAGAACCTCATGGGAAAGCTGTTGGTTCAGTAAGTGAAAACACCAGAAACCATTCTGATCACCTGAGATGCTCCTGAGCAGAGGCCTGTTTTTAATGCACACAGTTAATAGCATCTATGATTTCTAGTGTTTTGCCAGGCTCTCAAAAGTGATAACCCTGATTCAGCCCAGCAGCATGAACTGGGAGTTACTCTGTGCCTCCCTCCTGCTCCCCACACCACGAGACTCTCCTACCCTTGAAACACCCAGCAAACCTACCTGTGGTGTCACCAAGATGCCAGTTAAGACCCAAAAAAAGGAAAAAAAGAGCAGCTGATGCTTTTCCCCCCTCGGGGCAGCTCCAAGAGGACCCAAATCTGAGCGGCACGGAGGGAAGGAGGCAGAGCAGAGCCCGCTGGCACGGCTGCCCGGGCTGCTGGTGGCAGTGCTGGTGGCTCTGTCATCCCCTGAGTTAAAAGGGCCGGGCTGTGTCAGAGCCCAGCCACGCTGGCACCCTGCTGTCCCTCGTCACGTGCCCTCCAATTAACAGATGGGTGCTGATCACTCCCGCGGCACCTCCCTCCGGGTGGCCGTGACTTTCGTGCTTGCAGAGGATTGGCGTGCTGAGGAATTCCAGCTATGGGGTTGCACCTTAAGCTCATGATAGCCACGGTAAAAAAATAACCAACAAAAACAAACAACAAAAAACAAACAAAAAACAAACTAGCCAACTGCTTTTCTTTGGAAATGGCCATTTCCCAACTCCCAGGGTAATTTCCTGTCTCCCAGAGTCATTTAGAAGAGCTCCTGGTGCAACAAAAAAAGCTTGGGCTCTACCATCTTCACCAAGCCACCTCCCCAAGGACATCCCAAGGAACAGTTCCGGCCTCACTGGATGGGAGACACTTGGTCATTCCACCCCTTGTGAAAAGTGAGGTCCAAAAGTGTTGTGTTAGCAAGGGACAATTCACAACAGCTCTGCAGGGCTTTCTGCAAAAGCACCAGGCTGAATGTCCCTTCTGCAAAAGCACCAGGCTGAATGTCCCTTCTGGAGAAGCACCANAACCTCATGGGAAAGCTGTTGGTTCAGTAAGTGAAAACACCAGAAACCATTCTGATCACCTGAGATGCTCCTGAGCAGAGGCCTGTTTTTAATGCACACAGTTAATAGCATCTATGATTTCTAGTGTTTTGCCAGGCTCTCAAAAGTGATAACCCTGATTCAGCCCAGCAGCATGAACTGGGAGTTACTCTGTGCCTCCCTCCTGCTCCCCACACCACGAGACTCTCCTACCCTTGAAACACCCAGCAAACCTACCTGTGGTGTCACCAAGATGCCAGTTAAGACCCAAAAAAAGGAAAAAAAGAGCAGCCGATGCTTTTCCCCCCTCGGGGCAGCTCCAAGAGGACCCAAATCTGAGCGGCACGGAGGGAAGGAGGCAGAGCAGAGCCCGCTGGCACGGCTGCCCGGGCTGCTGGTGGCAGTGCTGGTGGCTCTGTCATCCCCTGAGTTAAAAGGGCCGGGCTGTGTCAGAGCCCAGCCACGCTGGCACCCTGCTGTCCCTCGTCACGTGCCCTCCAATTAACAGATGGGTGCTGATCACTCCCGCGGCACCTCCCTCCGGGTGGCCGTGACTTTCGTGCTTGCAGAGGATTGGCGTGCTGAGGAATTCCAGCTATGGGGTTGCACCTTAAGCTCATGATAGCCACGGTAAAAAAAAAAAACAAACAACNACAGAGCAGAGGTGTTTGTTCCCCACCTGCAGCCCGTGGCCGCCCAGCCCACGCCTTGCCCTGCCGTGGTGGCCACCGAGGAGCCCCAGGCTGTGGTTGGCTGTGCTGCAGAGAGCCTCCCCTGGCCGTGGATTGGGCTGCCTCCTCATGCTGCTGGTGCAGGGGAGGAGTGTGAGTTGTGAAATGCAGCCCGAGCAGGCGTGCCCTGCTCCATCTCCACGCTGTCATTTCCCATCAGTGCCATTCCCACAGCTGCTGGCACCGAGGGGCTGGCTGGGTGCTCTCCTCCTCATGGCAGGCGTGGCCAGGGCCCTCACTCCTTCAGTACCTTCTGCCCCTGTGCCTGCTCTGGGCTCCTGGAAGTGTCTTCCCTCACCTGTGAGCACAGAAATCCCACTATAGTCAGAGGATTGTGGAATGGAACCCATCTAGGTTGGAAAGGACCTCAAAGCCCATCCAGTGCCNGTTTGAAAGGACCTTAAAGCTCATCACATGCCACCCCTGCCATGGCAGGTGCACCTCCCACTGTGCCAGGCTGCTCCAAGCCCCAATGTCCAACCTGGCCTTGGGCACTGCCAGGGATCCAGGGGCAGCCACAGCTGCTCTGGGCACCCTGTGCCAGGCACTGCCCACCCTGCCAGGGAACAATTCCTGCCCAAGATCCCATCCAGCCCTGCCCTCTGGCAGTGGGAAGCCATTCCCTGTGTCCTGGCACTCCAGTTCCTGATGATTTGTCCCTCTCCA